>JAADJG010000174.1:0-73307 GCA_012932025.1 Fusarium austroafricanum
ATAATATCTTATATTAAATTATAATTATACTATTCTTAAGTTTTTATTTTAGAAAAGCTTAAACGAGGCGCAGGTTGCGCAGCTGGATGCTCGTTTTCCACTTCATTGCTCGAACGGCAGACCATGTTTGGTAATAGCTTCAGATACTCTTGATTACCGAGCGTCACTATCCGTACTAATAAAAATAATAAACCCCATTCAGGTCATCTGTGATGTTTATGCGCCACTCCAGCCCATGCGATTTCACCGCCTCTTTCCAAACCTCCAAAGTCTCTTCACTTGGTTCGGGAGCGTCAGGGGAGCCTACTAACTCAAGAACCGGCCAGCTTTGAGCCTGGTCCGTTGTATTAAAAGCTAGGCCAACATCCGAGTGACCGTGGTGAAAGACATTCAGCTCATTGACCTTGAGCATTCGGGCCAAACATTTCCCAGCTGCAAAAGCGAATTTATCAATGATGCTTTGATCATATGTCGAAGGAAATTCGAAAAAGTATTCCTCGCCAGGAATCTCTGATTCTGGATGCTCGTCGGTTACCCAACTTGTTATGCGTCCGAATCGATCAAAATCTCGAACATCGACCCATTCGCCTGATGGCAGGACGTCGTTAAGCTCAATATGGAATACCCGGAGGCTGGGCCAATTTGCGTCTGCTTCTTTCTCACATGGCCAAAGTATCGTGCTGTCAACGCTGGCCTCGAGGTAAAAGTCGTCAAGGCCATTCCTCTGAGTGAAGGAGAAGAATGACCGGCTTAGAATATCCCCTGATTCACCGGAAGGAATGATACTCTCTGGCTGATATGATCTCCTTCTCGGCGGTTCTCGTATATAGTTCAGCCTGAAACATGTCAACGACATGGGGATCTTTTTCAAAGTCTCTGCAAACACTATAGATGTTGGCGTCAGCAAACTTGTTAATGTCAACCGACGAAAAACTATGTTCGCGGTGGGGCTTACTAGTTCTTTGGCGTATGCGAAGCTCTGTGTCAATCTTCTCCCCATCACAAAGCCACCATTCAGCCTTTCCTAGTCTTGTCATTTTGGAAGACATCAGGTTGACCGAAGAGGGCGCGAACAAGATACTTCGCGAGCCCAGTTCGACCCGGAAATAAGAGATAGCGGGTATATCTGCGAGATCTTTGTCCCATCCCTCGACCAGCTCAACATATGTGGTTCTGATCTCTCCATTGAAAACTCTATTCATTTCATTGGATATTCTTCCGTGTGATCCCCAAACAGGGAGGCAGTAAATCCTCGGTGTGCTTATGAAGATTTCTAAGCAAAGGACTGGTTCAGGTCGAGGTGGAATTCGCGACAAGACTTTAAGAAGTTGCTTGGTAGTTCTGTTAAAAACTAGATGATCGTCATGATCATCTGGATTGGTTGACACAGCCAGGTCGTGAGCAGGAAACTCAAAGTTGAACCATATATAACGTATATAGCTTAGTCGAACAGGCGTAAGATAGTGTTCGCGTTCAGCAATACTGATCCTAGTGGGACTCAATATTAGATGTCGAAATGTGATTGCCTCGACGATTCTTTGCCATTGTTGAGAAACTGTTGCATAAGAAGCTAGTGATGTTTTCGGGCATTCTTCGTTTATTTGAGGAACACGACGCGTTTCTTCGACCAGATAACATACTATAGGTCGAATTATTTCTGGCGGAAGGCAATCCATGATCAACTCAGTAGCGACAGCTAAACCGGTGCGTAGGCATAACCGTTGGAAATAAGATACCTAAGGTGATCATGGAACAATGGAATTGAGTCATTCGCCGTATTTCAGTGGGGTAATCACGTGAACCAGGCAGACAATCTTACGCAAGAAATCATGCAGTCTGAATATGTGGACGTCGAATTAGATGATACTGAAAGGTTGGTCCATATCTTAGCTCTGGGCATATCTGCGAGTCGGTCTGAAAGGCGTTTTTCATCATTCGCCGATGAGAGGGTCATATCCTCGGTTCCTGTTCATGCGAGACACCTACTGCCCCCAGTCTACGGATAAATTTAACAATAATTGGAGCTGGTACTTGGTCGGAACTACGGACAGCTGTGTAATACAATCGTCGAAGAGGTGTTTTAGCTACCAGGCGGGTAAGACGGAAGTTCTTATGTTGCATGCGTCTGAGATCTAACCTATCGTATTACAAGATGAGATAAGCAAGCCTAAGAATTTTATATACTTCTAGCTGCTTATAAAGAAATACTAGTCACTCATTGTCTTTACCAATCATTCATTTCTAAGTTTCTGGCTCACAGCAAGGTACCGATGATTATAAATCAAGATTCTAAAAGTTGATGCCGTCTGCGTCATTGAGCGGGGTATCGCTCTCTCAACCAACAACATTACGGCCTCAAGAGCTGAAAGATATTAAATACAAGTGCTCAGAGCGCCCAAATCAGTCACTATAATATTATTATCGTCTAAGTATTGCAAGTATGTCGGGTCTTATTGAACTCGCTCAGAGCCTCATCGAGCATGGGCCTCGAAAGACATTGCCAGCATCACGCCGAATACGAGCTATTCACAATCACACCACCATCGTCGATACCAACCAAGCCGTCTATGTTTGGGAACATGATGGCTATCCAACAATCTACGTCCCACTGGTTGATGTGAAGAACGCAAAATTGGCTGATCAACAAAACATCTCGGTTGAGCTCAAGGAGCGTGCAGCAGTAGCCCAACTTGTCATTTCAGCTCACAACGGTGTTGAGAAGGCAAAAGTCGACCGAGTTCTTCATTTCTTTCAGGATGTAACCCTTGGGCCACTGTCTGACACTGTGAGAATTGAGTTCCGCAGTATAGGTATGATTTTTTCTAGTGTGAGTTGAGGGTATCAACTTACTGACGGTATTTCAGATCAATGGTTGGAAGAGGATGAGCCCATCTTTGTTCACGCTAAAGATCCTTTCAAGCGTGTCGATATCCTTCGTTCAACACGTCCCATTGAGGTCAAAGTGAATGGCAAGACTGTTGCCAAAGCTCCATCATCCATGCACCTCTTTGAGACGGGCTTACCTACCAGGTACTACTTGCCACTCACTGCCGTGGACCAAACTGTTCTATGGAAAAGTCCTGTCAGGTCAAAGTGTCCATATAAGGGGGAGGCTGAATACTATCATGTCGTTGTTGATGGGGAGACATTTGAGAACTTGGTTTGGTATTATAATCACCCGACCCATGAGAGTGCAGCCATTGCGCGGTTGGTGTGTTTTTATAATGAGAAGGTTGATATCATTTTGGACGGAGAACTTCAGGAACGCCCGAAGACAAAGTTTGGATAGTGTTTTGGCTCATGGCCCTGCATAGAGAGACTACTTTATGCTATCATCAACCAGGGCTGTGTTGCATCAGGTTGAAGGTCACTCATAATCACTTGGTGCACTTAGTCATTTATAATATCACTGATATCGGACCTTGATGTCTCATTACCCTGGGTTAGTGTAAAGAGTCAATTGTTTTTACCTCATTTGGCTGCTGACGAATAACATGGGACACATCATCCATTCATTGCCGCATTCAAGATATCGAACATGTTCTCGATATCGATGATGCTGATTTAATGAATCACCGAGGTAACATAGATAATATGATACAGGTACGCGGCTCAAGGAATAAGCAATTACAAGTGAAACAACGGGACGCTCTTGTGTCTCACCTGTTTCAGCTTCTGCTTCTATGACGCTGAGATTTGTCCCAATAAGATTGTCATATCCTGTCCCCAGGCTAGATATTCATGAATCTCCCAGCAAGGATACATATACGAAGCTTGTGTCACTCTTGCTTGCCAGTACGGGTTAGTCTGGTGATACGCTGTTTATATAATGATTCAACAGTCGTGTTTTCGAGACGATCTGTCGCACCCGAAACAAAAGCAATTTATTTGATGAACACAACGACTTGGCAACATGCCACTTTCATCAATGATTGTCTGACAAGAAGCAAAAATTGTCGTGGAGAGGGAGTTTTGCTCCGAGTTCTGTGGTCTTGCGAGTGATACACCGCCGGAACTAAAATTATAGCCCGGGGCTGTTTGCCGAGAAAACAATGTACTGAATAATCATGTGTAGAACGCCTCATTTTCATATCCAATCTGGAGTTAAGAACCACAGATCCGGATTTCCTCCCGCATGATGGGGTATGGTACCCTGCGACATTCGAGAGTTCTTATCGTATTGGCGCACCAGCAGGGATTATTCCTTGCATCAACTTTGTTCATCCGTTGTTCATCCGTTGTTCATCCGTTGTTTAAACGACCATTTGCGCAATTACCGGCTTTTGTGGTTGCACGAGGCTGAAGCACCAGTCCCCAGCCACCAGGGATTAGGGAAAACCGGTGAGCGCGAGCGGGGATTTTCCCAGGCTACAAGCTCATGAGAGCATCTTCAATGCGCTAACGTTGTGCTACTGCTAGTATTGTTCCCCCCGATATCCGGGAGTCAGCTATCCATTCTGGCCATTGGCTCGCATGTATCACACTGCATAGAGTTGTGAGTAGGTACCTGGGGTTCAGCGCCTAATCGTGCGATACGATATCGTGGATATTACGGGTCCGTGCAGGATTGGGGGTGATGATTGTCTTTGCTGCAGATCAATGAGCAAGCCCAGGCCTGAATAGGGAAGCTAAGAAAACAATACAGATCTGAGCCCGATCCCTCATCTACCGATGTCGCATCGCCTGGTCTGCATGAATAGTCTCTCCCGCTTTTTAGCTTGACCGTGCCTGCGCGCATGATACCGGTAGATAGTCTGTCCTGGATTGGCCCGCCTCCCACTATTTAATTAATTAATTGAAGGTTGAGCGATCACCGTTTCGCCACCTGAAGATGGGCGGGTCATGCATGGCTTGGCGAGAAAACGGCGTGCGACAGAAAAGATCTGAACTGAGTGAAACACGGTCTGATTGGCTTTAGCTAATATCACCGAAATATCAAGGTGGAAATGAGTCTCAGATGTCTGTTTGCTATAATTTGCGCTGCGTTAGATAGAGTTTGTTTGACAGGTTGACAGCTGGGGAGTGCATTTTAACATGGCGCTGAGCAAACTTTACTTGCCTTTGTGGCGAACAAGAAAATGATCATCCAGCCCGTCTCTAATTTCGGAGTGGGCGAACAAAAAAAATCCAACTAACCTGTGAAACTCTCAAGTTAAAAAATAGGCAAGCTAATTTTGACAGTGATTCATGTTGGTGCTAGAGCATCGGAGTCTTGAGTAATGAACAGGGTTGATGCGGGAATGCGTAGAGGTATTCAACCTCCGCCAACGCCCATTCCACCATCCAATGTCTTGCATGGTATATGATTACATCTGATCCACTGCGATTGAAGATAAACCAGGATTATTTCTGTTATTCCCCTCACTTTTGCTGCCAAGTGATAAACATGTAGCGAGCTAAGCGGAGAGGAGTGGCAACATGCAGAACTTACGTGGGGGGGCTTACAGGCAGCGTAGCGTTGCACCCCGAGTCGGTTTACGGCCCGCAGTGCCCAGGTGCGCCTGATTCAGAACCCAGAAATTCTTAGGTTGGTACTTGAGAGTCAGTGGCCCGCCAAAAGAGTTTTCTTTTTCTTTCTTCTCCTTCACTCTTTGGTCCTGCAACACCACGCCCTTGTCTCATTCTTTTCCCAGAAGACGAGAAAATAAGAGATTCGTTGCTCATATCATGAATTTGAGTCCGAGGGAAAATAAAGATCCTAATGCTTTCCCCACGAGGCAGCTTCTAATTCTCGGTACGTGCTTTCTCACCGCCACGGTTGCCCCTCACCCATGATATTTCTCGCGTGCTAACCAAGGACCCCAGCAATATGTCGCTTTTCGGAGCCCATCGCCTTTAACTCCATTTTGGCCTACACTTTTGTGATGGTCAAGGATTTAGGTATTGCTGAGAAAGATGCTTCACTTTACGCAGGTCTGCTCGTTTCGGCGTATGCGGTTGCTGAGGCGCTGACTTCGATGGGATGGGGCATCTTGTCGGATCACATCGGTCGCAAACCGGTTGTTTTGTTGGGACTTGTGGGCGTGGCCCTTTCGAGTCTGATTTTTGGTCTGGCGAAGCATTATTGGGTTGCGCTGCTGGCAAGGTTTGTGGGCGGCGCACTGAATGGTAATGTGTCTGTCATGCAAACCATGGTGGCCGAGATGGTGAAAAAGCCCGAGCATGAGCGTAAGTTCCATTTTGAGTTGGTGTTCAAATTCTATACCCAAGCGCTAATTCCACTTTAGCCAAGGCCTATGCCGTGCAGCCTTTCGTCTGGACCCTGGGCGGCATCATTGGCTCTGCGATGGGAGGTTTCCTCGCTCAGCCTGCCAAGTTCTATCCTGGAGTGTTTTCTGAGGATGGACTGTTCGGAAGATTCCCTTACCTACTTCCTAACCTCGTCTCAGTGGCCGTGGTGGCTATTGCCGTCATCCAGGGACTATTCCTCCTTGAGGAGACCCTTGTCAAGCCTGGATCCGAACAGCCAGCTCCTACAGCTAACTACCAGGAAGTTCCCGCTGTCGATGATCTCGAATCCATCGACGAGAACACCCCTCTCCGACGATCTTTGGTCCGTACCTCTGCTTCCCGCACTCGAAGGCACATGTCTCCCTCCACCAGCCGATCACGCCCACGTTTCACAGAATCCAGTTTGGGAATGGCCGTTGAGCACGACTTCATCGATCTCCGCCGATCTTCTTTCGGAACCGTGCACTCCATTCTACTCCCTGAGGATCTTCTCACGCCCCCTAACGAGGAGCAGGAGAACGAGCAGGCCAAGTCTGGCGAAAAGACGTTCAACAAGACCATCATGATGCTCATTGTCGCACTGCTCATCTTTTCGTACCACCAGATGGCTGCAAGCAGCCTTCTTGCCACGTATCTCCTTGATACACCTTCTGAGAACCGCGGCACCGTTGACTGGATTGGTGGTCTCGGTTACACAGTGCATGATGTAGGTGTATACCTAGCAGTGAATGGTGTCTTGGGCTTGTTCATCCAGGCCTTTATCTTCCCCGTGTTTGTCAGTCGCGTGGGCGTGTGGCATTCATTTGTTGGCATGGTTACCTTGTATCCCGTGTCCTACATGCTTATGCCATTTCTCACTGCCTTCACCGAGCCTTTCATTTCATTCGGTATTTACGCATCACTATTCATGCAGAGTTTCTGCGGTCTCATTGTTGCGCCTGTTACTCTGATTCTTATCAAGGATGCTACACCATCTTCTCAAGTACTTGGCAGAGTCAACGGCTTGGCCATGTCTGGCGCGTGTCTGGCGCGTACAGTAGCGCCTCCCCTTGCAGGAGTTTTCTATTCTCTTTCAGGTTCTGTGTCAGCATGGTTTAGCTGTTTTGTTGTCGCCTTGATTGGAGCCATCCAACTCTTCTGGGTGCCACGGAGAAGTATTAAGAGGGAGGATGTTGTGGTGGATAATGCCCTCGCCAAGACAGCTACCAATGAGTCTCACCGTGGCCGCCGAGGGAGGAATTCTGTATCATGAGCGCCTGCTCATATCAAGAGAGACTCAAGAGAGGGTGTCATTAGGTGTTGAGGTGACGGAATAGGAATGGAGGACCAAAATCGATACCCATAAAAGCCGACGGCCGTGGCCCGCGAGTCGCGCATATCCAACGGCACCTGAACACCCAATCGCGAATTTCTCGGCACCAATGAGGAACGAGGGAAAATATCCGAATCTGGGCCTTCAAGACGCCTTGAGAACCCTCGCTTCTGGGTTTCAACAACTAGCACAATAGCTTTCTCGAGTTAGTGCTTGCATCCACTATCCTTAAACGACATACAGCTGGCATGCTGTCTGCTACATTATCCTTTATTTTCTGGGGCTTCTTTTGGTCAGTTGGGGGTCTCAACGTCTGGGTTCGTCAAGAATGATTTTTGTGTCAAGGCGCATGGTTTAGGTTGCATGATGTCAAAGGTAATGGTGCTATTTGATATTGCTTTTTGATGCGAGTACTTGCTCGAGCCAAGTCTTTATGGTAGATTTCACTTTTTCTTTGTCCTACCTCCGCCCAGGGATTTGGATGATCCTCAGCATGTTTCGTTGTATTGAAGCTAGCAGAATGCAAAATGATTATACTCCATTGCTTTGACTCATTTAACATGACAAGCCTAGGATAGTAGTTTCCTCGTCCAATCATAAACAGATATTTGAAGGACAGTTGATATTTATTCAGCCATAGTTGCAGAACATAGGGTTGCATATACCATTCTTGGCCAATCACCCTCAGCTCTGAAAAGGCACAGCAACACCCACGCCAACTTTCTGGACACCAACTCGGTCAAACACCGACGAGCCTGTCAGAATGTTTTGTACAGATCCATTGGTCGCCCAGAGATCAGGATCCTTGATGCACATGGCGACAGAAGTTGGCAAAAAGAGTACACTTGTGCCAATAGATCCAGGGCAAACTTTACAGGCCTAGAAGTCAGCATTGAGCGCACGATCACCCAATCCTCACGATGATGGTGGTGGGTCGTACAACATATGGCCTGACGTCGCCAAAAGCTGGGGAAGATGTGGGCAGACAATCGGAATGGAAGCCCCCCAAGAACGCGAAAACCATGGGTATATACATTCGTCTCAAAGCAGTTTCTGTTGATGAACATGTCACTATTTCTTTCCAGTTGACATCCAACTACCGAGATCGGGATCCAGGATAAATGTCAGGCCACTTTGGGGTAAATGCGGAGGGAGAATGCGGGGAATTTCCTATTCCAGGTGGATTCCATTCATCCGAGCCGAAGCACCCTCGACCCGGACACGAGCCCGAGAAGGATATAAGTAGATTCGATTCCATCGACTCCGAATTGATTACATTCCTTACTCCAACTAATCTGTCTTCTCGATAACATATCACTCACGTTATCTAAACGTCTCCAATATGAGCTCCTCCATCCAGACTCTCTCCCGCGGTGTCCGCGCTGCTCCCCGCGCTCTCCGTCTTGGACTTACCCAGACACGACGCCTGAGCACTACCGACCCCAGCCGAAACCCCAGCACCCGCGACACTGCTGTTCATGATCCTATCATGGATAAGCACTGGGGTGTTGGTGTTAATGTTTCCGAGACTGCCACTATCACTGAGACCCCCAGCGTGTCTACCACCAGCAGCCGAGACCCTCCTCTGGGCACCAACGTCTTTGAGCCTTCATCCGCTCCTCGCTGGTCCGGAATCTCAATTCCCGCTGGCCGAAAATAAATAATAAAGGCTACCCATCACACAACATCACAATAAGCCTTCCTGAGACGGAAGGCCAACCCATCGGTTCGGGATTTATCCCACCAAACGACGATATGAAACACAATCACGTCCCCTACATACCATTACTACGCCACGGATACCCTGATCCCTTCATCACACGAAAGCGAATGTTTGAAGCATGTATATATCAAGTCGCGTTGAGTTCTCAGAGAGTGAACTTGGAAGACATTGGAGGGGAGCAGAAGCTGGGCATGGTGACCACCTCGATGAGCCTTTGCGCTACTAGCATAACGGAGTTTCTGCTGTTGATATGGTTTAGGGATAATGCCTCCCAATTTGCAAATAAGCTGTTTTGAATTTGAACAGTTCTAGCACAACATGTACATAAATGAGCAACCAAATCTCAAAACTCATTGTCCTTCCAAATCGTGATGATTCTTGTAGTCAATTTGCTCCGAACATCTCCAATCCGGCACTACCTTAGTACTACAGCTAGTTGCCCTTCCGCATTTCCGAAGACCCTGCTTTTGTTTCCACAAATTCCCCAATGCCAGTTCCCGACAAATTCGGAGTTTAATTCTGAGTTCGAGTCCGGAGGAACACCACCTCCCAAACACTTAATGGGTATCCACTGTTTGTGCCCAGACTTTCACCCGGCTGACGTTCATATACAATACGATTTGACAGATGATTCAATATATTGACATCAAAACTGCTGAGGGCTCCTGAGTTTAGCAAAGATTCAGCCATGACCCAGAGTGAGAATAATATATCAACCCCGCAACAAGGAATGCCCGAACTATTAGTGTGTTTGCGAATAAAGGTACGTCCTATTATCTATCTATTTGAATTATCTCAAAGCTTTATAGAACCCATTGGAAAGCCATAACGAGCATGGAGAAGGTCAGGAAGCTACCCGATCCGGCAAGCTTGATAGCAGAGTTGCCTGCAGCATCGGTGGAAGACGCCTTGGCGTCAGAGCCAGAAGTTGAAGCAGGATCATCCTTCGTCTTCTCTGCCTTGGTCTCATTATGCAATCCAGGAGCGGAAGAGTTTGCAATCAGTAAGTTGGAGACAACAAGAAAGTTGGAGAATTTCTGCTCCATAGAATCGTCGTCTCCATTACTTCCTGCCTTCAAACCTTGAGCAGACTTGCGGAGAACGGGGAGGATCGCGCTGGCTGTAAAGGGCGCAACCTGGGTGCTCACTGCCAACCATCTGTGGACGAAGCCCTTGTACATGATAGTGCCACGGGGGCATTTCGCCTTGCCACATGAGACCTCCTTGAAATTACCGTCCTTTGTGAAGAAAGTTTTCAGAGTGGCCGAGGTGATACCCTCTGTACGTTGCCTCCACTTGTCTGATCCTTTAGTCTAGAGGTAGAAAATTAGTGCCTGAATATCTGGCATGAAGATAGAAACTTACAAAGTTGTACATAAATGCGGCACCCATGGCGAGCGATGCGGGATTCGCAGAAAACTGCACCTTGTTGATATCTGTGCAATTTCCGGCAGCACTCGCGCCATCGAAAACTGCCCAAGTCTTGTTGTTGATGAACTCCTGCTCCTCGAGCCAATCCCAGGTCTTTGCTGCATAATCGGCGTAGGTCTCATTTGATGTCATCCTAGCGAGACGTGCGCCAATGTTGAAGAAAAGAGCATTCGCAAAGGCTATAAACATAGGTTAACTGATTGCTGAGACTGATTGCTGAGATTGCTTGCTATGTGCTATGTGTTGACTCACTTTGCTTGTAGTCAAACCCATTGTTGAATGACATGATCTGCCATCGAAGACCGCCATCGCAGGTATCTTTCTTCACTTCGGTGTCCCAGCGTTCACGCTGCTCTTCCCAGACAGTAACAGCGAGGTCAAGCCATTGAGGCTGTTTCTCAGGAGGATTAGGGAAGCCATACTCGGCAGCTGTCAGGGCACTCAACGCCCAAATAGACTGATCATCATTACCCAAGCTCGCGGTTTGGTTGGCTGGCATGAAGTCTTTTTTCTGGCCAACCTGCCACTGAATACCCTCTGTCACGAGCTCATTATAGGTCTTGTCTCCTGTTAACTGCCAATAATCGACGTAAGAGCCCATGAAAGCTCCCGACTGGTACCACCAGTACCCATCATTTCCCTTCTCCCTTTCGGGGGAGAGGAGGCCGGGAGTATGGCCGCTCTCATTGCCATTGTAGAAAGTGATTAGATCGGAAGCAAGAGCCTTGGATGCCTTGAGGATGCCATCCCTGTTGTCAAGGTTCATAGACTGAACACCTGAAAATTGTGCCAAAAATAGCACAAGGCCAGCACCTTTCTGGAATGCAACCATGGTGGCTTGCGTTGGGAAGATGCAAAAACGAGTGTGGAGAATGGAGATAAGATAGTAAGACTACTGACATTTTTAAAACCGGCAGAGCGGGACTTTTTATGATCAGGGGAAAATCAGTGCACTAGGCAGCTTAAGCCAAGCTAAGGCATAATTTTCTTAGCAAGTGTCTTAGCGAAATTGGCAGCATCATGCCCGCCACTTGGACTAAATCCTTCGGGGCTGTGCTGGTCCAATTATAACGGGTGAAGAGGCTCCAAATTTGCTTATGTCAGGTGTTTTATGCCAGTATCAAAAATCAGCTGTGGCCTGTTATCTTCAATGCATGAAAGGCTGTGAAGACATATAGGACTAAAATAAGCTATTTTTCCTCCACCGAGAGCTTCAAAAATACTGAAGGAATATATATGCGTACGAATATATATATAGATGACGGATAAAGCTAAATCGTATCGGAGCCTTTCGCCAAGCAGCTATGATGTCATCAATCCAAAACGTGCGCTTGGAAAAGAAGGCGTTTGGACACTGCAACGTGCTGCCGCTGCATCTTTCTCAGGTGGGAGATAAAACTCGTCATCGAGGCCTAGACCTTCGTTCAGCCGGCTAAATCAATGGGATAAGCCGATTTGTTGGCAAACTATCGTATCCGGCGATTACTCGTTTTGGTCTAGGTTAGAGGCGTTGGGTTTGGCTTGGCTGGCTGACTGACTGCTCAACGAATGCCGACTGGAAGACCCAAGAAATGTGGTATGCCGCCTGTAGCTACACGAAGACTGCGTCTGGACTGGGAAAAGCCGAATAGCCACGTGGAAATGATAACAGGCTCTGGTTTGTGTCTCAGCGACAGTCTTGACACCCTTTAATATTAGGAATATAGATACAAGAAGATGAACCATCGCCAAAGATACATAGGACATTGGTAGCTGGAGTTGCTCTTCTCTAGTCAAGTAAGAGGTAGAGCTAGTTGTACTTTTACTTAGCTATCGGCAGGCTCAATCAAAAGCCGCCAAAGCCGCCTGTACCGAATTCAAAGTTGGGCTGCTGGCCACCAAAGCCGCCCTGGTTTCCCTGACCCTGGCCTTGCTCCTGGTTGTTATCGTCAGAATCCTTCTTCTTCTCCTTACCGTCGGAATCATCCTTTTTATCGCCATTGTTGTTTTCGGACTGGTCGCCACCTCCAGAGCCATTAGTGGAGGTTTGGGCAGGCTGCTTGGCAACATCAGACTGAGCAGGGCTATCAGATCCATTGGCAGGAGTGGTGGGAGTAGCAGGAGCCTTAGTAGAGTCACCAGAACCGGAACCGGAACCGGAACCAGAGCCAGCACCAGAGTCACAAGTGCCAACTTCCTTAGGCTCGCTTCCATCAGTAACACCCTTGAAGGTGACGCACTGCTTCTTAACGTCGGTAACCTGGATACCAGAGATCTTGGCAGTGTCGCCCATGTTGGGGTTGATACCGACGAGCACCTTTCCGCCGCTGGCAGAACCACCAGAGACCTCGACATGACGAGCGGGCATTGACTTGCAGTTACCGCAGCTGCGGTAGAGCTTTCCAAAGTTGGAGACCTTGAAGTCCTTGATGATGACGGTACCGCCGCCGTTGTGCTGGATGACTTTGTCCTCAGCACCAGTAGCGCCACCGCCGTTGATGGTGGTGGTCTCGCCAGCGTCCTGCTCCTTGATGGTGAAGGCATCTTCACAGACCTTGTCCCAGACAACGTTGTTAAGAGTACAGCCGCCCTTGCAGTGAACACCCTCGATTTGGTTGGGACCTGAAACAGTCAGATACAATACTATTGAATCAGAGATTATCTCATCTTACCGATGCGGACGTTGGAAAGAGTGGCGCCCTTCTCGAGGATAAAGACAGCATCAGAGCTGCCTCCCTCTTTTTGACCAGTGCAGGAAACGCCGCGATCGAAGACAGCGTTGCCACCGTCGAAAGTCTGGCCGGCCGCAATGGTCTTGGGGGCATTGAGAACGCTGCTACCACCAGAGCCTCCTCCCTCCTGGCGACGGACGAGCTTGGGAGCGCCGGTAATTTGAGGAGCGGGAGCGGCATAAGCTCCGAGGGCCAGAGCGGCCGCCAAGATCATTCGGTACTGCATCTTGATAGTTGGGTATGGAAGAGTCGTCGAAAGGCAAAAAAAAAAAAAAGAGTAAAAAGATTGCAAATGGTATCAAACCAAGGAGCGCTTTTGGGTAATGTTAAAACAAGTAAAGAATGACCAAGCGCAGCTTGCCAAAAGAGTGAAAGAAAATGCAAATAGAGCGATACTGAGATGAGGAATAGAAAGAGAACTTGGTGGAGATGGCCTCGAAACTTATACGTTTGTCACTTCCAGGGATTCATTCGTCAACCCAGTGACATGCTGTCTCCAGATGGCCACAGTAGCCAAGTTTCTGCTCAACAAAGAATCCACAAGCCGTGAGGTTTCGCGAGATAGGTGGATCAATTTGTTTGAAACTACCCACCTTTTGTCATGGCAAAATTCTTAATTGATACAGCGCATGCCACTCGTTTCAAGAGCTAAATTGCCACCTATCATAGAGAAGTTCAACTTGGACAACCCTGGGACGACGCGTCGATCATTGGTCAGCCTTGACGATTTTAGCAGAATTCCCCGATGCTGAAACATAACCCCTGACAAGGGTTAAGCTTAACGCTTTAGCCCTGGTTCTGTCAAGTCTCGGCGAACTTTACTCGATGATGGTGTTATGCTTATTGTTGGACGAGAGTTTAATTTCAGTCTATTTTAAGCCTGTTCTTTCAAGATGTCGCTTTTAACTTCACACAGCTCTCTACAGCATCTAGCTAAATTCCATGGTCGTGAATCGCGGTTCTGGCGTCCCCCAGTTATTGCCCAGCAATCCCTGATAGATCCATCCGGGTTCAGGCTTTCTGAAGCGATCTGCTTGGGCTGGAGTTAAGGCCCCGGTCCGTTACCCTGGCTAACGGCGACATAGTATTAACGGATGACTGCATGTCTCAAGGCAACTAGGGATGCTGCATATTGACCCCATAACATCCCGACTCTCGGGATGTAAATATTACTGTCATCCCAAGGTTTCTCCAAGGTCATTGTCAGCTTGAGAATAATGCTCAACCTGTCTTGCGGAGTACGCCACATCTTTAGACGATCTGAGGCTTGGGGCATGTCTTAATAAAGACCGCAAATCTCATGCCAATTTAATCCAAATATTATATAATCTTTTGTAATTATTAAACTCATTAGCATGATTACGTTCAAGCAAATGTAGACTGGTCCAGCAAGTACTGGCCCTTGATATTGAGTGCCAATGTAGCTACCCTACACGAAACGCCGCAAGAACTTGCCTAGCTTATTCTACATTCATTTTAGTACATGGTCCATGAGCGAGAAAGAAGTGTACTAACTGAGAAAGTAATTGAATTGATAATGATTTATCCCATCAAGCGGATAGTCTTGGGGAGGAATGGTATAATGAGATCCGCAGACAATACAAACAAACCTTATCTTCTGAAAAAGATTTTGGTACAAGATAATACAGTTTTTCACGAGTGTCCACATCTAATCCGCGCCTGAGATAGTCTCTTCTTTCTAAAAACCGCTTGGGTTGATTGGGTCCCATGGACTAGATGTTAACTAGTCCACGATTCGACGTTGTATTTGAACTTTGCGTCTAAAGTAGTATATAAGAATGGCTTAGGATGATCATGGAGGACTTAGGTTAGGTGGACGTAATGGCTGCGCTGACTGGTCAGCTCATGTGATCTGCTGATGATCAAGAATATGGATGTATGTAGATAAGCACATTTCTACTGCACATCTATATAACCCTCCATTCCCCCGCCCCTAAAACCGCAAAACCCCTCACTCACTTCTGTACCAAGACCTCTTAAACACTGCAATAATGCTATTTAATTTCAATCCTTCAGAGCAGGCTTTTAACCCAGCTCGAGACATTCCAGATCTCTCTGGTAAAGCGATTCTTGTCACTGGAGGTGAGTATGTTTCTAAAGGGAAAAATGAATATGTAGAACTCATGTTTTCTGTAGGAAATACCGGCTTGGGCGCGGCTACAATCAAGCTCATTGCTCCCCATAATCCCTCAGTTATCTACCTCTGCGCCCGCCCAGTTTCTATTCTACAGGCAGAGGAACTCGTGTCCTTCATTAAGATCTCCAGTCCCAATATTAACATCAAAATCCTACCGTTGGACCTTTCTTCTCTCGAAAACATCAAAGAATTTGCTTCGGATTTCCTCAAAGAGGCCAGACACCTCGACCTGTTGTTTCTAAACGCCGGGATTTCTTCTACGGCACCAGCCTTGACCGAAGATGGCTACGAGAGCCAGTTTGGTATCAACCACATTGGTCACGCTTTACTCACCCAGTTATTGATGCCAAAGCTGCTTGAAACCCAAATTCAGGGAAGACAAGTACGTATTCTGGTAACGTCTTCCCTTGCTGCTTACTTCGATCCGCCACCAACTGGCCTTGTTCTGGATGAGATGAAAAAAGCAGACCCTCTCGCATCTCCTTACCAAAGATATGCGCATTCCAAGATTGCTGCCATTCTGTTTGCTCGCAAACTTTCCCAAGTCTACCCGTCCATCTTATCTGTTTCATTCAACCCTGGCCAAGTTAAAACAGATCTCTTCAAGAAAGCTACCGGAATCAATCCATGGATCTCGATGCTTGTTGCAACCCCCATCATGTGGCTCACAGGAGTTAGTCCGGAAAAGGGAGCCGAGAATGGATTGTGGGCTGCCTTTGCGGATGATGTGAAGAATGGTGCCGCCTATGAGCCTGTTGGAGTTCTTGAGGAGAGTAAGAAGTTTTTCACGGATCAGAAATTGGCAGATGAGCTGTGGGAGTGGACAAACAAGGAGTTGGCCGCCCATGGTTCACCAGGCTGGCCAGAAGCATGAAGGACTGTGAACAATCATACCTTTCAGGTAGCCCGAGCTTAGGCTAGGCGTAGGATGTCGTTAGAGGGGCTTAGGTCAAAGTGACCTAATTAAGACAACGCATCTATATTCGTATCCTAGCTAGGATGTTCTTCAACGTTATCTATACTCTCAAATTCTGCCAGTCAGTTTCGCTTCTTACTTCTTTTTGGAACCAGCCTCCATCTGTCCCAGAATAAATGTTGCCAGAGCGCGGAGGTTTGCAGTATTAGCAATCTTTGAAGGTGCCAATTCGATACTCGTCTCTCGGCGGATCCAATTTCGCAGCTCGACAGACACCAAAGAGTCAAGACTGTAGTTGGACAATGGAGCGTCGGCTTCAATCTCATCCCTGTCGATCATGGTAATGGAAGAAACCTTGTCCATCAAAACAGCGAGGAGAGCTGTCAGAGGATCGCCACCGCTAGTGAGTTGCAGGCCTTTGGTCTTCGCTTCACGGCCACGATTCTCTTCAGCTGTACCGTCTGCTCGCGTCTCGGCTCTGATGTAATCGACCAGAGCTCGGGGATGGAAAGCTTGCCATGGCAGAGTGCTGCTATCGTCTCCTCGGGCATAGCTGAACGAGATGGCTTTCCCATCACGGTAAAGACCGGAACTTGGTCCCATGATGCCACCCTTGATGACAGTTCGCAGGTGAGCTAGAGATAGAACTGCTCCAAGAGAACTTGTGAGTTTGCCTTCCAGGTCACGGTCTGCGACGTAACCGACATCGAGAACAACTGGAAGAGCGACAGAGACAGTTGGTTGACCCCGAGCGGTTCGGTATTCAGCAAAAGAATCATAAAATGACTGAAAGAGTTAGAAACGAGCTGTAACTTCATGGGTATAGGTGTTCTTACTGCTGTGCCCGAGTACACTGATTGACCAATATTTCCGCTGCCAGAGATGAAAGACGAGAGGGCAATGAAGAAATCCAGATTGTCTGGAAGAAGCTCGTGGAGATTCCAAGCACCTCTGATTCTCGGCAGAACGATGTTAAGCCAGTCTTGATATGAGGTATTGCTTAGTAGTTTGTCCTAAGTTGGGTATCAAGTTAGTGCAAATTTCTTCAAAGTTTAGATAATCTCATACCTTGAGAAACAAGGCTCCGTGAACAACGCCGCCAACAGGAGGAAGATCCTGTATCGACTCTACTACATTGACTACATCCTCCCGCTGACCAACGTCGCAGGCCAAAGCTCTGATAGTCACATCAGAGTCCTTGTACTGTTCAAGGACTTTCTGGACGTCCGGACGAGATGAGCCGCTACGCCCGAGTAGGATGACATTCCTAGCGCCATTTTCGACCATCCATGGCCCAAGAGAGAGGCCAATACCACCTGTGCCGCCGGTGATGATATAGGTCTTGTCTGGGCCTAGCAAGGTGCCAGCTGCAGTAGCTAAAAGAGGCTTCGCCAGCTCAGCCATGACACGCTCGCCGGGGTCCATGGTGATGACAATCTTGCCAATATTCTGGCCCGACTGAAGTTTACGCATCGCCGTAGCAATTTGGGAGATGGGGATTGCTGTCACTGGACGGATTGCCTCAACAACCTTGCGCTCGATAAGCTCGTTCATATCGGTCAGGCATCGCTTGTGCTCGCCCGGACGATTCAAAAACATCTTTCGAAGATCGACGCCAGTGAACGTGATGTTGTTGTCAAACGGCCTCATTGGCAAAAAGCTGTTCTGGAGGAAATCCCGCTTTCCGATTTCGACGAATCGACCGAAATCAGCAACGATTGCCCATGTTTGTTGCATAAGATTGCCGGTAAGAGAGTTGATGACCAGATCAATACCTTTGCCTCCCGTAACAGCGAGAATGCCGTCGCGAAATTCGGGAGTGCGACTTGAATAGATGTGATCTTGGGGAATATTGAACTCATCCCGCAAGAAGTCTCTCTTGGCAGGTGAGCCCGCGGTGACAAAGATCTCGGCACCAAAATGGCGAGCCAGAACAATGCAGGCTTGGCCTACAGCACCCGAAGCAGCATGGATCAAGATGCTCTCTCCCTTCTGCAGGCGACCGATACGCATGACTGACATAATGGCAGTCGAGTAAGCAACAGAGATACTGGCAGAATCAGCCATGCTAAAGCCTTCAGGTATCTTGGTAGCATGCCAGGATGGCATCTTCATGTGCGTAGTGAAACTGCCACCATGCAAAGCACCAAAGAAGACTTTGTCACCAGGCTGGAACTCATCGACAGAAGAACCGGTCTGAAGCACAGTTCCGGCGCCTTCGAATCCTGGTCGCGTCCACGGGATGGAGCCGAGAACAAGAAGGACATCGCGGAAGTTAACACCTGATGCTTCCACCTGGACTAAGATAGCATCGTCGGCCAAACTTTGGTCAAGAGTATCTGTTCTCTTGAAGTAGATGGAATCTGGGCTGCCAGCCGTGTCAACAGTCATCTCGAATGACACGTCATCTTGCCAGATGTTCTGCTCCTTGCGAATCACCACACCAGCTTCAGAGGCAAATGTCTCCCTTGCTTCGTGGAGTGGGCGATATCGCGGTAGCCAAAGGGTATCGTCTCGCCATACAAAGTCGTGATCTGGAGATTTCATGAACTCTGGTTCTCGAAGCTTCTTCACCAGCTGTAGAATTGTTGAAGAGTTTTCTTCATTACAAGGAAGATTCTCTAGCATGAGCAGGTTCCTTGAGCCCTGTTCGAGACGCACTGTCCGCAACATCCCCTTGACTGTGTCGCCGTCAGGTGTGTGATTATGGGGAATCACCCATAGCAAGCCCTTGGCTTGGAGAAAAGCGTCTCTCAACAAGGTGAAAGTTTCGTCTGAAACATCTTTGAAGATGCTGTTCTCGGCAGAGTCGATGAACAGGAGAAATTGATCCTCGGATGGTTCAATCTCTGCAAATGGCTTGATATCGGTTTCATAACCAAACCTTTCTGTGATCAGATCAGAGATTGTTTGAGCAAACTCTGCCTCGGAATCCTCGACCATGGGACCGCAGATTGTAATGGGTGTTGAGTCTTCAACACTTCCCGGTAAGCTAACCCGAGTCGTTGTAAGGATACTCAAAATATTCTCTGGATCCCCAGGATATCCTTCAACCACTCCATCAAGGCCTGAAAATCCTCGATCCGAGAACAGTTGGCTCCATCTTTCCTTAGAGAGAAGTGGGCCCTGTTCGAGTGAGCGATACTCGTCCTCAGCAAGCCACCAGCCTGGGAGAAGTGCGAAAGGAAGAACTAGCGGTGCATGAAGACCAGCTTCAAGCACGACGAGTCTCCCATTGGGCTTCATGAGAGATCTCACATGATCGACCGTATTGGTCATATTGGGAGTTGCGTGCAACACATTGGAGGCAATGACCAGATCGTAATCCTCAAGGTTGAACCCTTGCTGTGTTGGATCTTGACTAATATCAAGCTTCTTGTACGTGATATACTTCGACCATTTATCCAGTTTCTCACGAGCTGCCTCGAAGAAACCCGAAGAGATATCTGTGTAAGTGTAACTGAAGTGATCAGGGAGCTTCTCGGAACCGCGAGATATTGCTTTAAAGACAGGAAGGGTAGCACTTCCAGTGCCAGCCCCAATCTCTAGGATACGCAACCCGGACTTGACATCGCATTGGTGACGAACCCATCGAGCTAGGATATGGCTGAGCCGTACGTTGGTCAAGTCATCGTCATAATAACGGGAGAGTCTGTTGTCATGCAACATAATCTCGAGCGCTTGAACCTTGCCGCGAAGGATATCCGTCAGTTGCTCTCCAACGGCACAGACCATTTCACCTTGACCACCTGAGGTAGATACAGTCTTGATAAGAGACTCAAAGTCTATACCAGACAATGTGTCCTTCTCCTTAGCTTCTTTGACGCATGATGATGCCCAAACTTTGAAGCGGGCCAAGTGTGAAGGAAGTTCATTCTCATCTTGCATAGTCTCCTGTAACGCTCGATCCATGAAGTGAACACCAGCCTGGTTCAAAAGACGAACACGTTCTCGTTCATCCTCAGAAACAGGATCCACTTGCAAGAAGTTGGCAAGCTTCTCGTTGTTGCCTAAGGTGTCGAGACTGGGGATGAGATCCCAGTAGTAGCTCGCCGGAAGATTAGAAGTTGGGTTACTGGAAGAGCCTGAGGCAATTACTCTCAGAGAGACTGACTCCCATTCTGCGATAGGCGATAGCGTCTTGGTGTCAAAAACAGCCACGCTGATTCGCATCAGCCCAGCCTTGAGATCATAGTCGAGAAGGCGAGTCACAGTAGTCAATCGTAAGTTTGCTTCTGCCGGAATATTGTTGGAAATGCGTAGTCGACTGACGTAGTTTGGCATCATGGCTGGCTTCTCTCCGTATGCTTCAAGCAGTGGACCCAAGCCCTGGAGGAAGCTGTCCAATGTTGGTGTATCAACAGAAACTGGAGATCCGTATGGAGAGGGGAAGGACGGATCTAACTCCCGCACTTCGCTTTCCATAACCGTGTAGCCAGGCCCTTCCCAGAACTTTCGCATACGTTTGAAGGCAGGCCCATATGTGGTCCCCTCCTTGTGGTCTGATGTGTACTCAAGCTCAGGGTCTCGCTCCTTGAGTTCTTTACTACCAATGAGTGACAATGATGCTTTGAAAGTGGGCGTATTCATTGTTGGCTCGCTTCCTTCGGCCTCAACCCTTCCGTGGCAATGGGCTGTCCAGCCGTATTCTTGGGACCAGCTCAGGACTTCGAAAAGCCAGACATTGGAGGAGAATATCTCGGTTCCAGTAGGCGCGGGCCTGAGTTTTGTTGTTATGTCAACACGCTCATCTTCTTGTATCTCAAGACTGCGCTTGGCGTGGAACTCGTGCACAACAAGACTGGACACGGTGCCGGTAGCCACTCGTCTAAGACCCTCCAAGGCCAATGAGAGATACCCTGTCATCGGGAACACAACTGTTCCACCAACTGCATGCTCTCTGATCCACGGCATCTCATCAAGGGTAAAGACCTGCCTGAACGCCATCTCACTTCCTTCGGAATATGGACTCTTCCATCCCAACATGGGATGATATGGCTGACCAGGATGCAGTTTGGCGTTGGTGATACGAGACGTCAGCATATATCGCGTAGATCTATCCCACGCATATGCTGGAAGATCTGTGAGAACACGTGCATTGTGTTTGTTTGTCTGGTTGATGGCTTCGAAGTCAATGGAAACACCAAGGTTGAAAAGATTCTGGGCGAGGCTGAGAAGAGCATCTTCAGTGTCTGTGCCCCGCTCCAGTGAAGCTAAGTAGTTGAACTGACCAGCATGGCGACGTCCTTGGTCGCCTTGCTGCTGCTCGCGAATAAGATCGACGGTCTGCTTGACAGGATTCTTCAGGGCTGGATGTGGACCAACTTCGATCAGAACATTTGGTATTCTTGCATTAGGCGAGTCAGGGTGTTTGGATACAATCTTGGCGACAGCTTCAGAAAAGCGAACTGGCTGAACAAGATTGTTGGTCCAGTAATCGGCGGTCTGTGTATCATGCGCTTTTGAGTCTTTGGCAGAAGATGACACGAATTCGGGACTGTTGCCATCGCGAGCAGGCGACTGTGTAGAGCAGTATGGTTCGATTGCCTTTCTGTAGAAATCGACGACTTGCTCCATGTGCTTCGAGTGATAGGCCATCTCAACCTTGAGCTTACGAGCGAAGAGAGCTTGACTGGTAGCCAGCTCGTGTATCTCATCAATAGCTGAGATATCTCCAGATATCGTGACGCTCGAAGGACTGTTGATGGCTGCTACCGTGGCGTATCCTTTGGTACGACCTGCCAGAAGCGCTGAAGCTGCCTCTGGGCCAACTCCAAGTGCAAGCATAGCACCTTTCTGTCCTTTGCGAGCTAACTCAACAGTGGCAAGCCCACGGAAGTAAGAGAAGGCAAGTGCTTGCTGGAAGGTGATGAGACCCGCTGCAAAAGCTGCGCCGATCTCCCCACTGGAGTGTCCTGTTACCATGGACGGTTCCACACCCCAACTTCTGAGAAGAAGGGTTATTGCGAGTTGAACAGCGGTGCATGCTGGCTGACTGATTTCAGCTTCATTGACACGTGTCTCAGAGGCCGGTCGTTGAAGTTCCTCTGCATTTGATGTTAGCTCATATCGATAACATAGGATGGCGAATTAGTCGCTGATACCTTTTAACGACCAGCTAGACCCTAGCTGCTGCAGTTCTGATTCAGCCTCATCCAAGGCAGCCGCGAAAATTGTGAAGTGGCCACATCTAGTCGCCATCTGGGCATGCCTGAACGTGTTCAGTATTGACCCTAATTATTGAGAGGGGAGTACTTACTGTGCCCCCTGCCCCGTAAAAATAAACGCGACAGTTCGATCTCTGATCTTCTTAGGCTTCACAGATGTCAACTGCATCTTGAGGGCCTCGATAGAGTCTGCTGCAACAGATACCCTATAAGGGTGATGAGACCGTCGCTGACCGAGTGTAAAAGCAAGGTTTTTCAGGAACGTGCTGGAGTCCTCTACACTGCTTAGATACTCATCAAATGTGGAGAGATAAGCTGCAAGACTGCCCTCAGACTTGGCAGAGAGAGGGTAAAGCCTCTTAGTCGGGTTTTGGCTGTGGCCGTTCTGAATACCGTTGCCATTCTGAGCACCGTTTCCGTTTGTGATTGCAAAGCCGTTGGTGTGACTGACACCGTTCGTTTCGGGCGTATCAGCCGGCCATCTTTCGAGTATAATGGCTGAGTTACTACCGCCAAAGCCTACAATAAACATATTCAGTCAAAACCAGCAATAAGTCTTAAGAAAGATGGTGTGATTACCGAAATTGGTCACGCAAACGCGCTTTGGCTCATTGGATGGCCATGGCATCTTAGTGGGAGGTACCTAATATCGTTAGCCACCAGGCAAGACATGGTCTGGCGATGAAGTATGCTTACTCTTAAAACCTCTCTTCTTTCTATACTCTCATTGAGCTTTTCGAAATCTGCATTAGGAAGCACGCATTCGTGCTGGAGCATAAGAATCGCCTTGATCATGCCAAGAATGCCACTGGCGCCCTCGAGGTGTCTGCCGCGTGTCAGAGAAGTAAAACCTCATCAACGCCTGAAACGTACCCAAAGTTGGATTTTAATGAGCCGATATGAATTGGATTGGAAGCTGTCCGCTCACTTGCAAGAACAGTGGTGAATGACCCTGCCTCAATCGGGTCACTATACTGTCAGCTTCAAATCACATCGGCCATGACCTAATGACTTACCCAACTTTGGTTCCGGTTCCATGGCCCTGAAGAGATGCCATCAGTATACGAGAACTTAGTTAGCTCACAAGAACGTACCTCTACAACAGGTGACTCATTGGGGTTCAGCCCAACTTCTTGATGGACCCTGCGAAGTAGCTTCTCTTGAGCCGACCGTCTCGGCATGGTGATGCCGTCCGAACGTCCACCATGGTTGCAAGCTGAGTTTCTAATAATGGCGTGTATCGGGTCGCCTGCTTCTATAGCATCTTCCATGCGTTTCAGTAGCACGCATGCACCACCTTCTCCTCGTCCAAACCCTGAGCCCTTAATATCGTATGAGAAGGACTTTCCCTCCGGTGACAAGGCTCTGTGACATTGTTAGTTGGCTCTGCATCCAATCGCCGGATCAAGGAGATATCATACCCCATTGTGTCCAAAAATGACCACTGGCCAGGACCTAGAAGTAGTGCTGCTCCGCCAGCAAATGCAGAATCACATTCTCCGGCCAGTAAGCTCTGACAGGCCATATGAACTGCATAGGTACTGCTTGCACAGGCTGCATCAAGAGCAATACTTGGTCCGGAAAGGTCAAAGAAGTAGGACAAGCGGTTGGCAAACATGCAAGGAGCTCCTCCAGCACAAGTCCATGTTGAAGATGCTGGCATATCCTCTCCTAGCATATGACCATGTTCGGGGGAACCAATGGCTGAGAAGACACCTGTGTTCGATCCTGCGAGATCAGTCAAGCTGATACCAGCACTCTCTGCTGCTTCGAGAGCGCACTCAAGCAGCATGCGGTGATGTGGATCAACGGCTCGAGCTTCCTCGGGTCTGAGGTTAAAGAACGGGGCATCGTAACTGTAGACGTCGCCTGGTAAAAAGTGACCACCAGCCGCCGCAATACAGCCGGCTTTGTCTTTGTCTGGATGGTGAAAAGCATCATAGTCAAATCTATCAGCAGGAACGTTGGACCAAGCTGACCTGGCCTCTGCAAGGTATTCCCACAGGCCTTTCCTTCCGACACCCGGGGCTCGGTAGGACAGACCCACTATGGCAATTGGGGAGTGTTGAGACATTTTGATACTCAATATGTTTGAACCCAAATATCGTGTATTGGGTATCGACTCTATGTATGATATCTACTGACGATCCCCATTACCTTATAATCCTTCATTAAATTATCTCTCTATGCCATATCATGCAGCTCGTAGACCAGGCCAGGCTGTGTTGTTGAAGTTTTGCGGTCTATACCCGCTTACTTCTGGTGGGTAACGATCGTCATGGCACGGACTTGACGCCCGCTTGGTATTGAGATTCGATGTATCATCATACAAAGTATCAGTACCTCAATGTCAAACACACCCGGGATACCGCTTTCGTCGTCGTTTAGATAACAAGGCCAAGCTTTCCTTGTCTAACCAGTGATAACGAGCCAGGACTATTTTGTCGAGTTACATTAGGCATCCGTTTAACAGCTAATCCTGGTAGTATGATTATAAAGCTCAATTGACTTTGTGTTAGTGTGCTTGAGCTCCAAGGCAGCAGAATAAATGGACCATTAAAACCCCTAGGATTCCGACTAGGTGTGATGATCCGGGTTCCGATTTCGAAGATGCGGGGAAATCCTCCACTAGCTCAGACCATATGATGACACCGATGCAGCCAAGTCGCATTAAAGTGTGAGTGAGAACAATTTGACGACGAAGGATTCATGAGCCAGCGTGTTTTTCCGAAGGAAGAAGCCAAGAGGACATGTCGGATATAAGCATGTAGCCAATGAGACACCATGGAGCGATATCAGCCAGTTTAGTCGCAGTTTTTATCGGTCGATTACCCCGCGAGAAATGGAGTAAACTCCACGGCATGGATGCCATGGAACGGCAGTGCTGACATGTCTAGTTCAGTGGGTTACATCCCACGCAAGCCGTTTGAAGCCAAGCGTCGATGCGCGAGATGGGGGGTAAGCGGGCCGTCCGTGTTGGGTATGACCTATAATGGCCAAGTTTACCAAGGAGTTTAGCTATCAATCGGTTCTTGTACAGCAAACCAAATCGTACTAAAGCTGGTTTTGCTCTGACTGAGCAGGCGGCCTGGCAGTGCAGACTTGGCCGCTTATCTGCATATAATGAGCATCTCAAAAGTTCTTGCATGCACGATGGTTCATTTTGGCACCAGTAGGGTTGCAGGTACATTGAATCCTTCGGTACCTAGTCTTGCGTATCTGTCATTGGCTATTGAATCGAGAGAATAAGCAAGAACCATATTGGTTCAACCTATGTATCAGTATCCTCGAGAAACCTAGTCATGTGTAGGTACTGTATCTGTATTGCACCAAAGGTGTTGTGATTAGTGGTAACCCCCCTTAGCAAAAGCGAAATCTTCAGTATCAGGGCTTCCAGAAGACACAGAAAGCATGTCATGGCTCTCGCGACTCCCGTTCTTCAGACGTCAGACGCTGAACCTTTTGCCAAAGGTCCCGACAGATGAAGTGGTTCCCGTACACCTTTTCGACGGAACAAGCGGGCTTAAAGGATGCATTCTTGTATGGATGTTCCGGTTTGACGAGATTCTAGATGCAGACAAGCTTCACACTTCATTGTCTCGCGTCTTCCAGAGAGATGGCTGGCATAAGCTAGGCGGAAGATACCGACGGCGTGTATGAGATATTAGCTTCAAACTGGTAGAATTGAGTATTGACGCGAGATTTAGGAACAAGATGGCAAGCTTGAAATCCATATTCCACGGCCTTTCACAACGGAGAGACCTCCGGTTCATTTTACCAAGGAGACTTCCAATATGCGCTTCGATGAGCATCCTCTGGCATCTAAGCTCCCACGGGCAACTGGGAAGGTTGAAACTTTCCTAGGTCCCCGAGCCTTCAACTCTCTTGCCATGGGCCCTGGATCACCCTCTTCATTTGAGGACTTGATCCAAGACGACAGGCCACAATTCTCACTACATGTCAACACCTTCACAGATGGGACTATCGTTGGTCTTAGCCATTCACATATGACAGCTGATCTCTTGGGTCTGACGGCTGTCATCAACGCATGGTGCCACGAACTGGCTGGTCGACCGGATCAAGTTCCGCCGTTTGGCGGAGTCTACGAAGATGGTATGAAAGGGCTGTATGACCCTCCAACGGAGCAAAAACATGCTTTTGCTGGTAAGGAACTGACAGGATGGAGAGTCATGTATTGGCTCGCCTGGGCCTTCTATGAATCAAAGCGCAACACCATAGAGTCTCGGATCTTATGTATCCCCAAGGATAAGATGGACAAGCTCACGGCTAAAGCTCGCAACTGCATGACAGCCTCTAGCGATGCTGGATCTTCCTTCATCTCGCAAGGAGATGTTCTGGCTGCTCTAGCTTGCCGCTTGAACGCGCAAGGCCAGCCTCCTGGATCGACACGAAACATTATGACCACGATGGCTCTTGATCCTAGAAGTCGTGCACCTTCAGCCTTCAAAGATGGTATCGCATACGCTGGCAACTCGCCAACAGTGATATTCTTCGAATGTCCAGCAGACAAAGCCATGGAGATGTCTCTTGGAGACCTCGCGCTCTTGTCGCGCAAATCCATCAGCGAGCAAACGACTGAAGAACAAATCAAGGCCTACTCAGTTCTGTCGGCTGAGGCAGTACGCAAGACGGGCATGCAGACTATGTTTGGAGATAAAGACATGTCTTTCCAGCACATGTCAAATTGGTTGAAGGCGAGTCTCTTTGACAAGATTGACTTCAGTCCTGCTATTTTGAAGGAGGCGACAACTGAGGTTGGTTCTGGGCGCAAGCGGGGACATCCTACCTACTACCATTCTGCGGATCCTGGCAATGTTGATGGACCTTATATCATGCACCTGTTGGTAGTTATGGGCGCTGACAGAGATGGCAACGTTTGTATGTCTTGTGTTTTGCCCCAGAAGACCTGGTCTAATTTTGTAGAATACTTGAATGCGCTTGAATAGTCAAATTGGGAGCGGAACATTGGTTATCATTCTATCTTACACCTCATTGTTGCCTGAAACTGATCCATTTGTCTTCACTTGTTTCTTACCAATCAACATCCTCTGACCAACTTGATCAGGATTCGCGATGATATCGTCTACAGTGATGGCATATCCGCGAGACCGATATTCTTCTGACAAAAGAAAAGCCGTCACAATATCAGCGCCTTGATCCCATATCGAGTCGTGCGCCCCCACGTTTTGGCCCGACTGCATCAGTCCTAGCTTCTCCCAGACTTGGATGACGACTCCTTGTGCCTCATCTGATTCTTGATGGACACCATTCTCAACATGCTCTACATGCTCTACGCATACATCTGCATGAGGTCCCTCTTGTTGTGGCTTGTCAAGAAGCTCATAAGACGAACCGAGGCCTTCTGTGAGTCTCTGTCGGAATTGTTCAAGGTTCCCATGCAAGGAGTCAGGCAAAATGTTGAAGATTCCCTTTAAAGCTTCATAAATCCATTGAATCTGCCGTGGGTTAAATACCATATCGGCATATCGCAATATGACTTCCAACTCATCCCGATCTGGATGAGGAATTGCGATAACGTGGATATCGGTCGAATCTCCCAGGTCACCTCGAATAGAGAGAGTGCAGTCAGAGTCTCCAATCTTCACCTTGTCACCGACCGATCCATGGTTCTGGTAAACAACGGAAGTGCTAAATCGAGTCCAGTTCGGCCACGATGTGCATTGTTTGATAATGGAGCGGGTACCGAGGTGATGATATGGTAACCCTTGTGTATGCAAGTCTTGAATCTGAGCAACGATAGATGCCATTGTCATTCCAGGCTCAAGGTGCGCTCGAACGGGTAGCTGATTGACACATGGCCCCCGTACACCATCAATACCAGAGAGTGCCAGGTATCGATTGGCACTCACTTCTCCAAAGACAACATCGTCTATGCCGAGGGCTAGCGATATGAGTAGCGCCCAAGCTGTCTTGACCAAGGTTGATGGTGTCGCGGATGCGAGAGTTGTTAACTTACTCAGCGGAACACGCAACTCAACTTGCTTGTCAAGAGCATGACCACGTATGGACCCCTTGACTTCTGGAACAAGATTTGGCATTTTGGAATCTCTTAGGGTCTCTTTCCAATAACTTCGTGTAAGATTAGGGTCGAGCGAGTCGATATGAGTCACCCAGTCATGGAAAGGTAGTCCCTCAGATAGGCTCGTATTGTTGTATGCCGAATTGAGATCGCGAAAGACAAGCCCCAGAGAAATCGCGTCATATAAAGCGTGGTGAATCTCAAGGCGAAGGCTTTTGCAGCCTCCTTGCTCATCAAGCATCAGATGAAAGGCCACCAGAGGAGCTCCTTGCCTGAAAGATACAAGCTGTCTCTCGCTAGCCTGAGACACGTCTTTAAGAACAACCTGAAAGAGGCTTGTGTTGTGTTGGACAAATACAGTTCGCAATATCTCATGGTGCCTAACAACTTGTTCGAATGCCTTACGAAGCTTTGTGGCATCCAGGCTGGGATTGCACTGCATCTCAAATTCGACGTAGTATCCTCGGGCCGATCTAACTTCACCAACGGCAAGCATAGTCGCCTGTCCATCTGTTGCGGGCGCGACTGCCTCAACATTTTTGCGCTCAATACCAAGAGATGTAATATGACTCCACAGTGTCTCAGGGGCCTTTGCTTTGTGGCTGTTGAGAGGAGGCTTGGCTGGGAGGATATTGTCATGTCTAGGCTTCTTCACTGCTGCATGTTTTGCAAGCACATGCAATGGAGAATTTCTCAATAGTTTTGCTGTAGTGATGGGCAAATTTTGCCTCAGACACCGACTCGCCACTTGCATAGCCAGAATGGAGTCTCCGCCCAGAGAAACGAAACAGCTCTCCCGTCCAATCTTATCTTCTGGTAGGTCAAGCACTTTCGCCCAGACTGACTGCAATAGGCTTTCTTCTTCAGTCTCTGGTGAAGTCGCAGGTTCAGTCGCCATGACATCTATGACGTCCTTGGCAGATGATAGTCGGGTCTTGTCCTTCAACCAATGGGCAACAGCTGTTCTGTCTAACTTTTCCGATTCTGTCCGAGGCATTTGCTGGACAACTAGCCAGATTGTAGGAATCATATATGATGGCATACTGGATCTTGCATAACTGCCAATGGATCGAAGATGGGCATCAACAGACTCGCTAAACTGGTCGGGAACCTGCTCCAAAATTCCTTCGCTGGGAAGACTATCATCGGCCAAAGTGATGACAGCAAGTAGCTGCGTACGACCATCTGCAATCTTGGTTGAAGTGAGGACATTTCGAATTTCAGGACAACTGCTGAGGTTGTTCTCGACTTCTCCAAGCTCTAGTCTCTGACCACGTATCTTGACTTGGTTGTCTCGTCGACCCAAGAAACACAAACTTCCATCCGGGTTGTATCTTGCTAGGTCGCCAGTCCTATAGATACGTCTGTTCTTATCGCTGTTGACACTCAAGGCCCAAGCGGAAGGTTGGATGAAGGCAGCTTTCGTCTTGTTGTCATCATTGAGGTATCCTCTACCAACACCGGGACCATCAATGAGTATCTCACCAATACAGCCAATGGGGACTAGCTCATTCACATCTCTTGGGTTGGTAAGCCACAAGAGGCTGTTGAACGGGTAACCAATACTCTCGGGGTAAGGGGAATCTGCTGATACATCTGCGATAGCGCTGGCCAGGGACGACTCGCAAGGGCCCCATCCATTGAACAATCGTAATCGACCGCCCCAAATGCTGGCTGTGTCTGGTGTAATGGCTTCTCCCACGGACATCAAGTTGGTGACACCGGGGATCTCTTCAGGCATGAGTGTGCGAATCACCGTGGGAGTAAGCCATAGATATTCGATGCGGTTTGAGTTTATGAATGGGGTCAATCGAGATTTCCGTTGATCTTCAGAAGGTATACAAAGAATTCCTCCAGACAGGAGAGAAGCAAAGGTTTCACCAAGATGCACATCCCATACATGGGCTGAAAATTGAAGTGTCCGGTGCCCAGGCTTGTAACCTAGCCGTTTAATGAGTTGTTTGAAGGCTGACGTCAAGTTCCGGTGCTCAAGCATGACTCCTTTTGGCAACCCGGTACTGCCGCTAGTATAGATCACAAATGCTAGACTACTTGGATCTTGTGGCTTATTTTCATCGCCAACGGGACCACTGGCTGGCATTAAGGATATGGTGGAGCCGCTGACCTCCATGACATCAGGAGCAAAGCCAACGCAGTTGTCATACTCAGCCGCAGAGGTCAGTATGATTCTGATCCCAGCACTGGAGATGACTTGCTGCTTGCGAGCTGGTGGATCCTCTGCGGATATTGGGACGCTGACTGCACCTGCTTTGATGATGCCGATAATCGCTACCGCTGTCCAGAGAGACTTCTCAAAGACAAAGGCGATCAAAGTTCCAACGGAAGCACCTTTGTTACGCAACTGTCTGGCAAGACGGTCAGACATCTCATCCAGCTCTGTGTAGGTCAAGGTGCCATCCCAGGCTTCAATGGCAAGTGAATCCGTGTGTTCCTGGGCTTTTGTCCGGAAGAGTTCATGGATAAGTCTTTCTTCGGGCTCGGGTGGAGTTTCGTTCCACTTCATGATCTCCGAGAGGTTACCAGGGCTCAGCCGTGGAATTTGGTCGAGTTTTGTGTCCAAGGAAGCTTCAGTGAGAGACCGGAGCAAGTGTTCGAATTGATCCAGGATTCTGACCAGCTGCTGCTCTGGAATGACTTTTGGATCTACTGATGCATGGACAGTGATGCCGTCGTCTTCCAGATCACAACTTATTGACAAGGCAAAGGGCTCTGCGGGCTCCTTCATATCATGATAGGATATCTCAGAAGACTCCTTTGGGTCATACCATCGTGGGCGAATGTTGAGCAAAGTCTGGAAGCTTGAAGCAACCCGAGCAGGCTCACTGACAGTCCGAATCTTAGGAACTCCATATTGAAGGGTTGGGTGCTGTTGAAGTTGCCGGCGGGCAGAGGTTCTCTCTTTGAGAATACCCTCAACAGTTGTACTTTTCTGCAGGTTGACCTGAACAGGCACGATAGCGATTGTCGGGCCCAAGGTAGTCTCAGCCGCAGCGCAAGCTGACTTTCGACCAGAGAGAATAAGGCCAAAAGCAACACTGTCGCTTCCTGTGTAGCTAGAAGCCGCTAACGCCCAGGCTGTTTCGATGTAAGAAGGAACATGGGCCGCGGAGACCTCTTTTCCCACCCGGTCCAGAACTATCCTTTGGGTGATTGTGTGCGTGCCAAAGGGGACATAGCCCGGAGTGACCCTTGGGAAGATGGCAGGGGAACCAGTGAAGCGAGATGACCAGAAGGACTTGGCGTCACTGTCATTGATTTTCAAACAGTAGTCCACAAAGTCTCTGAAGTCGGCGCGTTTTTTCGGTTCACCTCCATGATATACGGTAAGAACGTCTTCAAATATGGGTGTCAGAGAAGCATGGTCCATAATTCCGTGGTGCATGGTCAATAGCAACTGAGATCCGACGATGGCAGTGCGGAATAGTGTGGTCGAGATGCCAAGAGGATCTTTCTCATCATTGGCGATATAATTCTGCATGTCCATATAATTTGATAAATGTGTATGATGCTGCTCGGTGGTGACAACTTGGACAAGTCCTTGCCGGCACTCAACCAGCCGCGTTCGTAAAACCGCGTTAAGAGAGACAACGCGACTCAGAGACGAGCAAAAACGATTAATATCGATATCTGAAGAGAGATTGAGGGTGAAACGAAACACGCTGGCACCGGCATGAATCGTTGATTCGGCCATTGTAGCCATCTGGAGAGGCGTACAGGCATAGACATCTTCGATCTGGTCAACTGCAAGATTGCACAACACCGCAATCTCGTTCAGAATTTTCTCGTCGACGCCTTGTCGTGACATGATCTTCTGAGGATCTATACTAAAATTCACACGATCCGTCGATTTAGTGTTTGCTCTTCACTCTGTTTTCTCTGTCCTTACACGATGGCGAGCAGGCCGTCAAGCCCATATTTCTTGGCGATCCACCTCGTAAGCTCGGCGTCCACAAATGCGGGTGAGATTCTGATCAGCAAGATGGACTTCTGCAAGAGGATGGTGGGGGTATGACACACGAAGAGGGAATGTACCGGTACATGACACCTGCATGTCGGAGACTCGAAATCACGTCTACGCTTCCAAAGCTTCGCTGCATGAGTAGCTCATGGAGGAGCACATAGGACGCGAAGGATCCATCGCCCAGGCAGCAGAATAAAACTGTATGAGGTATTATGCAATGGCATTGAAGTAATCAGGTTTTAGGAGCTTCATTTCTGCCAAGATCGCCCAACTTGGGGATCCGAGCGCGGGGTAGGTTGCAGTAGCTTGAACTGATAACTTGGCTAGGGTTGAATCCATCGTCCTCTCGCTTTCACATGATGACACAAGGGTATAATATCTAACATCGGGGCGTCTTTCTAGGATATCACATTCTAGGAGAGGTTTGGTTGCGTATGCTAGCACGCCGCATGTCGGATGCGCAATCCCATTTATCCATGGATCCTGTAAACCCCGAATTGCAATTATCAGCTAACGATCGTAAGCATCTCCGTGCCCGGACTTGCCGAGGCATCACGGCTGTGTTAAGCTAAAGAGGCAGCACGGAGGCGTACATTTCGGTAGTAGGCAAAACAAGACACCCTCTTAGTTCTGATTCTGGGATTCTCCACCGCTCTGCTGCTAGCCAAGATACCAAGATAATGAGACACTATACTCAGTCTTTCCCGATGGTTCTATCTCAGCGGCGTGACTTTGATCTATCTCGTTGAGATATATCACAAAGTTATTCCATCTTTGATCATGGAAAACACCCAGATCGCTACAGTATAGCAGGCCTGACTGACAAAAAAGGGCATACCGAGGCCAATACCCCCAACTTCTAGACCACGGACCCAGAGTGCCGCCATCAATGGTGCGCCCAAAAGGGAGCCGATAGTTTTTACTAGCATGACAATGGAAAAGACGTGAGCTTCCGGATCAGAAGAATCCGACAAGTTGTCCGTCTGCCGTGGCGATATAGCAGGAGATTTGAGAAGCGATAGAGTAAAAATGGGAAGTGCAGAGCCAAGAGCATAAACAAATAGAGAGGGGATGAGTATCCAGACTTCACTTGCCAAAGCAATGCCTCCAGCACCAAACACAGACGCAATAAGACAATACATGGCACCCCGAATATTCGAGTTGTCCGCAGCCTCAGATGTGTCTTCGTGTGGCAAGCGCCTAGATCGCAAGAGTTTTGGGATGACAACTGTCAGTAGGCTGAAATTGACGACTGCTTTTCCAGACAGGAGATAGCCAGCAGAAGCAAACGTCCACTGATACCGTGCAGAGATATACTGAACAAGAAGTTTTGTGTCGGAGCTCGCAAGGGATGTGAGCATGAAGCTGAAAAGCAGCAAGCTGAAGGTCTTTGGGTGACTAACAACGATTGCCTTGATTGTTTGAAGACGCTCTGCTACAGAATAAAGAAGTGGTTTCTGATCCTCTTGCGCTTTAAGGAGAGGCGAAGACAGAAGAGGTTCGTGTTGTCCTTCGTCATCGTCATCAGCTTTCGCTTTGGTCTGTTTTGACGCAGGCAGCATCTGAATGGTTGGGACGGCCAACAGTAATAAAAGGATACCAAGCCAGAACGGTAGCCAAAGCGATAGAGTCATCGTAGATGAAGCCAAGGCAGGGCCAAGGAGTGCCACGACGTAGGAGACGGAACTCATGTATCCAAAGTATATGGCTCGTTGTACGTGGTCATCTGTTAGGTTTGAAACAAGGCCGTAGGTCAGTGAATTGAAGACACAATCTCCACCGAGGACTGAAAGTACTGGGCCAACTATAATAGCTCTGGTTGGAAGGAAATTGTCGAAACGTCCGACAGCGATAGCCCATAGTAGCATGAAAGAACGCGAAAGGAGGTTCAATCTGAGAATAGTCTGGCGGCCCCATTTTTCTGCGAGGAAGCTTAAGGGAATAGTCATAACGAAATCTTGAGGTATCAATGAGACCATTGTTCGTTAGGGATAAGGGATGACCGACCTCCTGCAACCCATAACGTCTCCATCACGCCCTGAATCCTTCCGAGATCTTTTTCTATCTCCCGAGTCTTGCAGAGATTCTCGTCCACGCTACCATCTGGCTGGATCTTTGATGAGTCGATACGACGATAGTAGTCTACGCAGAGACGTCTTTCGATCACCCGATTTGAAGGTAGTTGGTAGAGACTCATTGAGAGATTGACAAGGAGACATAACGTCAGCACAGATATTATCGGCGCGACGCGTTTGCGGGATAAATACCTCCGCGAACGAGGATCAGACGGGTGAGTTGCCTCCTCCATATCTGGAACAAGGTATGACTCGAAAGTCTATCTATCGACTACAAGAAGTAAATTGGAAGTTCACACGGAGTTCATTGTATTTGGTGTTATCAGTTGCATGGAGGGTTGAAATTCGAGTCCCAATCAATTTAGTACCACTAGCACGTGACATTGATATCTTATCTTCTTATCTTATCAGAGGTACAAGCGTTGAATTAGCTCGCCGAGCATCTTCTGGCCTTAAGTTTCCTGCATGATACGTATGGTTCCAAGTCTTTAGCATATTAACATTAAGACATCATCTCATAGTGCACTAATAAAAGTATAGACTTTTGAGTCAAAGTCTGAGGCTTTATTACCCTCTTCTTCTTCTTCGTGGAAGTTGGTCCGAAACATGGCATATTCTCGCATGAACCAGACACCAGAAAGACTTGCGCCAGGTCCAAAGGCAATGAATGAAAGCAAGACCCCAAATGCCGCATTGAAGGCACGGGCTCTGGCTCGTCCAACTCGTTGCAAATCCCAGATGGCTTGAACAGTCCAAATATAAGATGCCAGACAGTAGACCCAAAACCCATCTTCCAGTATCGCTTGTATGGTTTGGCAAAATGCGTTTAGGAGAGTTTGTAGCCCTATTGATGAAAGCTGACTAGGTATAGAAAGCGTATCGAAATCTTTGAGAAATCCGACGATACCAAACCAATGACCAAAAGCGCCGCAGGTAGCAAATCTGAGAAAAATCTTCATCAAGCCATGCGTTTCAAGGTCGAGCCCAGACTTTGTTCCGGTCAGTGGGTAATTCCGTTTTATGAGAAGTCTAAAACCATAGGCAATCACAGGAACTATCAAGAATGATATCCATCTGGCGCGTTGAAAAGCTTCAGGTATTGTCGCATTCGTCAATGAGTTGAATACTAGAGCGATACGGATGGGCTCGCCGAAAGAGGTCGCAACAATAAGAGTACTCGCGTCAAGTAGAGGTACCAATCTCCTCAGGGGCCACCAATAGAACTCCAGATCGGATACCAAGGTGTAGACAAGAAAGTAGAGCGGCATTGCAACTCCGAGACCGGCGTATTGGATTAGTATGAGCCATAAAATAGGCCTAAAATCGATTAGCTATTGGACGTAAGTGGATTATAGGGGTCTCACAGTCCAAGAGGCGTAAGCCTGTTTCTACCGCGATAGCCCTCTATGATGATTATGGCTATGGGCTGAACGAACTGTCCGAAGGCGTATAGCTGCGAAAGTGGAAGGTCTGATAGCCAATCCAAAGTATAGTCAAATGAAAGCTGGTTTTGGAAGATCAAATGACCTCTAACTAGCGTGTCGAAAATTTGGTAGAGATCAAGCGTAGACGAGACATTGCTTGAAGACTGATTGCTGGCATTTCTCCTTGCAAAACTTGCAACAACTAACAGGATACCATATACTGCTACGAGAATCCATTGTATGCAGCCTCTGGATCTCGGTTCGCCAAGCAGTTCCTGCTTGTATGGAATCAAATTCTTATGAAGTGGCACAGGTATCATATCTAGCATTTCTCCGCCAGGGTGTTGAGAGCAGTAGCTTAGCGTGACCACTTGCTCGTCTACCAGCGGTATCAGCTGTAGCGCCACAAATCTTTTGAGTGGTGTATCAAGTGCTTCGGTGTGGGCACGACTATTAGAGTAACGATGGTTGAATGCCAACCTTGATTTGCGTCGCGACTGTACATCAGCGAAGATGGCCTCGACTTGAGAAGGACTCAGATGTCCCGAGGTGCTCTGGCCAAGTGCCTTTACCAGGTTATTTGTGAGCAGCGCTACGCTTTCCATGGCAGCGTTGCCACCCTGGCCACCGACCGGATGAAACTGGGCGGCTTGTTAGATTTATGCTTGGGCTCTTGAGCACCACTAAACGTACCTTGTGAGCGGAATCGCCTAATGTAATGATCCTGTCAAAACTCCACTGCTTGTACACATATTCTACCAATTAAGTCATTACTGCGCTGACTCTATTCTCTACCAGTCTTGAGAACTTCAGATCAGGCAGGATGTTGTCATCGGCAGACTCAGACAGGGCTTTTTCAAGGTCAGAATTCGTGTAGCGCGGAATACCAGAGCCTTGGAGTCGCTTAGGGAGTTGCTGGAATCGAAACCAATAGACCCTCCCTTCAGGGCCTCCAACCACGAGATAAGAGGAGCTATCCCGGAACACGCAGTGCAGATCACCGGTATTAATACCAGGACAGGGTTCAGATATTCCGAAGATGCAACTGTAGTCGCAAGGAGGTGCTGAGTTGATGGTCAGTATGTCAAAATTCTGCCTGGCTTGGGCTTTTCACCTTCATGCTCATATGGATCGAATCGTCCAGGGGACAGGCTCTCAGCGAGATGCCACATCTCAGATCGTACTGTACTATGTACACCATCTGCTCCAACAAGAATATCTCCCGTTATAGAAGTTCTGTCCGAGGTGATGGCTTCAAAGCCGCTATCTATCAACTTCACCTGGACAACTCGCTTGTTTGTTAAGATCTTTGACTTGTCCTCGATATTGTCGTAGAGAATCTTTATGAGCATTTGCCTGTCAAGGAACACCATAGGATATCCATGTCTAAGGTAGTCTGGTCAGTCATGCGCGAAGGATATGCAAGGTATCTTCTGACCTCTCAATGAGCCGTTGGTCCATTTCTTGATGCTGAGCCAAAGTTGAGCCAGTCATGTTTCGGAAGTTGAATACCTTTACTGGTGGTGCAATTTCCATGACTTTTCCATATAGTCCCAGTTGATCAAGGATGCGGTTCCCGTGCGGCAACATACCGATCGACGCTCCAACTTGAGGCGCGACGATGGGGTACGCCTCCAATACTACGTAGTTAATGCCATTGGCTTGGAGCATGTTGGCCAGGCTTAGCCCAGCCACGCTCGCACCGACAATCACGACTTTAAAATGGCGTTCATGAGACATGGCGAACCAAACAGTTGGTTACAAGGATTTGAAGATGGAGGGTTTTTTTTCGTTGAGCTAAGACCTCCCCAACACTGCAGCATCTGCTTACTCGCGTACTTGACGCATATCCACCCAGAGCTAGTGAGGACCCATGTCGTTGTTCTAGGGTAGCCAAATAGGTTGAGAACAGAGTCGGGATCCCGTGTGGGATGATTAACACCAACAGGAATGTTGGGACTATTCGTTTTGGGTGGGCAAAGTGTAAGTTTCGGACATCAAGCTGTTCCGGAGGCCGAATTGGTCCAAAGGGACGTGGCGTCTGATGCATCCGTTATAGGAATTCTCAGTAGATAAGAGTGCTAAAAACCCCACTTCAAAATGAAAGATCATGTTCAGGAAGCCATCCTCGCAAATAAGGCCAGCCAGTATTATTCCTTAAACAGATTCCAAAATGTCCAAGCCAACCATTGTATTTGTACCTGGAGCTTGGCATACGCCCGATATTTATGCAAATGTTGTTTAAAGCCTCTCTGACGATAATTATCCAACTGTCAGTCTGCCGCTCCCTTCGGTAGGCGCTGATCCGCCTCATCAATCATTTGACATCGATGTTGATGCCATCAGAGATTGCCTGAAGCAGTTGGTAGTAGAAGAGAAAAAAGAAGTCGTCCTAGTCACGCACTCTTATAGTGGTATGCCAGGAAATGAGGCCCCCAGTAAACCTCGGCAAGAAATACCGCGAAGAAAAAGGACTCAAAGGAGGAGTCATCAGACTTGTCTTTATCATGGCTCTAGCAATGCCTGAAGGCTTTTCGCCCACGGCAGGAGGCGCAGAGTACCCAGCCTGGATGAAGATTAATGCCGAAGTAAGTGGATCTGGATAATGCCTTTGCAGCAAGCCTCGTGTTAACCTAGACAGAAAGGAATTGTCACTGTGGATCGAGAAGACGCAGAGTCGGTATTTTACAATGATCTACCGGTTGAAGAGGCCGACAAGTGGGCGGACAAGATCCAGCACCAGGGTCTAGGCGTCTACACCAGCACGACAAATTACGCTGCTTGGCGACGCATTCCATCTACGTTTGTCTTTTGTAAGCAGGATAAAACAGCCATTACACCAGAACTTGCGGATTTTATGATCCAGACGGCGAGGAAGGAACAGAGGGATGCCTTTGACGTAGTTGAGACTTGTGAAGATGCCGGTCATTGTGTGATGACTAGCCATCCGGCTTAGGTTGCCGATGTGATTCGAAGAGCCGCGAGCTAGTAAGGAAGACTTGAAATCGATCTTTTTTGCGTTTAGTTGTCTATACATAGCTAATCTCCATGCTTGTTCCCCCGTGGAGGCCTCGGATCAAGACTCTGCCGCCGAATTCGGGGAACTTGGGGTTGGATAACTGATAAGACATAATTGACGCCAGCGCCCTTGCAAATCCCATTAATGCTTCGCTGATTGTGGTCCCTGAGCGTGCCGGTACCCGATTTAGGTTGCGCTTCGAGCTTTGACATGGCTCACTGAAGCTTTTATCCTTTTCACAAAGAAAAGGCTCATATCGTGTGGGGTAAAGGTTTTGCCGGACGCCTGCAAAACCTGGAGTTATTTTCTCCGTGCTGATCTCGGATGGTCCGGGGTCGGGCATTGGATGGAGATACCTAATGGGGAACGCCAAGTAACAGTCCGATTCTAGGCTTTTTCCAGCGCACTTTACTGGTTTTCGGTGGAAGATTGCCTAGTCCTTGGCGGTGAAGTGGATGTTGAGGCTCAATATGCGGCTCAAGTGGCTCGAGGCCAAGAGCCGCTGGCTCCCAAAAGACTTCATTGCAGGCAACCCGATACTTGCAGGGCTATCTTTTGCCGATGTTACCAATCATTTAGACTCATTACCTTAAGCTCAATCAATTACGCGAGCAAATTAGATAGGCCATGCAAACACGTTGGTGACAATCTCGTTGCCCCATACGGGGAAAACGCTCGTCCGGCCCGACTCATTTGCTCCATCGCCCCAGAGCAATGTGGGCATCTTGTAACGTAGCGTATGGAGAAGAAAAGTTTGTCAAGTCGGGGAAGACAAAGACTGATCAACTCAAGTCGGGGCCCCGGATCCCACCGATTCCTATAAAGCATTGTCCCCAGACTCTGCTTGTTATCTCGACAGCTCTCTGCTCGAATAACTCCTGATACAGACCTTGCACCATGGGTATCCTCACTCTCGCAGAAGACCGGCCAACGCCGCCTTCAGTCTACAACTGGAGGGTATATGCCTTGGCGATGATTGCGTCTTGCGGTTCTAATATGATCGGTTATACATCTGCATTTATTGGCACGACAATCACGCTTGATTCCTTCAAGAAGGAGTTTGGGATCGACCAGAAGAGTACCGAGGAGCGAAACTTGATCAGTGAGAATATCGTCTCACTTTTCATCGCTGGAGCGTTTTTCGGAGCTCTTCTGACATATCTTCTTAGCCACTGGGTTGGTCGCAAGTGGTGCCTTGCTATTGCTTCTGCGACCTTCACCCTTGGAGCTGGACTTCAATGTGGCGCCGATGCAGGCACCGGGTTGGGAATTTTATATGCAGGTCGTGTCTTGTCAGGACTGGGAACCGGTATCGCCTCGAACATTATTCCAATCTATCTTTCTGAATTGGCACCACCGGCTATTCGTGGACGACTTGTTGGCTTGTACGAGCTTGGATGGCAGATTGGTGGTTTGGTAGGATTTTGGATCAATGTGAGTCTAATAACCATTGTCATTGCTTCTTAAGAGTTTACTGACTTTTCCAAGTATGGCGTCCAAAAACACATGCCCGAAAGCCACCGACAATGGATCGTCCCCTTTGCCGTCCAGATCATCCCATCGGGTCTTCTCTTTCTGGGAACACTCTGGATCCGCGAATCTCCCCGATGGCTCTTCCTGAAGGACCGCAGGACTCAAGCTATGGAGAATCTCTGTTGGATCCGACAGCTCACACCAACCGATATATATATCACCGAAGAAGTTGCCGCTATCGATCATGCTCATGAAATCCAGAAATCGACCGTTGGTATTGGCTTGTGGAAGCCTTTTCAAGCTCTTGCTGAGCGACCCAATATGATGTGGCGTCTCTTCTTAGGATGCATGCTCTTCTTCTGGCAGAATGGTTCGGGAATCAACGCTATCAACTATTATTCCCCCACTGTCTTCTCTGTAAGATTGATGTACCGACTCTGACCGACATTGACGGATTGCTAACATTGAACAGAGTATCGGTGTGGCAAAGGACACTGTAAATGTCATGACGGGTATCTTTGGTGTCGTTAAGGCTGTCATGACCTTTGTCTGGCTGCTGTTTTTGGTTGATCAGCTTGGTAGACGAAAGCTACTCCTCATCGGTGGTATCACCGGCTCTATCTGCATGTGGGTTTTGGGTGCATACATTTACGTTGTCGACCCTACAAAGAACCCTCAGGATCATTTGACTGGAAGTGGTATTGCTGCTATTGTCTTCTTCTATCTCTGGACGGCCGTATACACTCCTACATGGAATGGCACGCCCTGGGTCATCAACTCGGTGAGTACTTTCTTTTATCATGCTCGAGTTCATATACTGATACGATTCAGGAATTCTTTGATCCCAGCTTTCGATCACTCGCCCAAGCTTGCACGACAGCTAGCAACTGGCTATTCAACTTCCTTGTGTCCCGATTCACCGAGCAGATGTTTGCTGCCATGGGCTACGGAGTTTACATGTTCTTTGCGACACTTTCGTTCTTTGCTTTCATTTTCGCATTCTTCCTCATTCCTGAGACAAGTGGAATTCCCTTGGAGCAAGTTTATCGCCTGTTCAAGCTCAAGCCAATTTGGAACGCGCACAAGATCTTAAAGCAACAACTGCAGCAGGAGGAAGAGCAGTTTAGACACGATGTCAAGGGAGACGAGAGTGGGAATGCTAGCCAGTCTGAGAATCTTGAGGATGTTGGCGGCAAGCGTGGTGAAGTCTGAAAGGCTTCATAAAAAGAGTTTAACCATAGATTACGCATAGATGATAGAATAGGTTTCACTATAGACAAATAGAAACAAAGAGAAATAACTGGTACCAAACCATGATTATGATTAGCGACTTTATTTGAGTAAAACACCACTGATCTATTGTGTACCAAGTCTAACTGTTGGCCATCGATTAGGCCGCCGCATACGCCTGGCCAAATGGCTCCAACTTGACTCCCTCAATATCAACATAGCCATACTTAGACTGATCCTCATTGTTCCCCATGCCCTCTGCCCATTTCTGCATTGACTCTTCAAAAATCCTCTTATGATCTTGTCGACTCAAGTCAAGTGGGTGTCTATCCTTTCCTACCAGCCGGATCCTAATAAAAAAGAAAGTCAGTCTCACATCTATAAACTCAAACGATTTGGAGAATCATACTGTGTTCCAGCTGCAACATTTGTGATTCCAAAATTCTGCTCATCAAGCAGAGTATCAATTGCACTATTCACGTCGCCCTTGAGGATCTTGGCTGGCAAATCGAACTCATGTGTGATCGGTCGTGCTAGACCAATGCCATGTACAGTCTTGAGCGCCTCGTTCATGGCCTTAACAGTCCTTAGACCACCAGTGACATACGCCTTGGTCTTGCTCAGTTCGGGAATGATCTTTTCAGCAAAATCAAGAAAGAAAGCCTCGCGTTTCTTGGTACTCTCTCGTCGGTGAGAGAAAGCGAGGCTCTGATACGTTCCTCCAGAAAGCTCAACAAAGTCAAAGCCGTGATCTTCAAGCTTTTTGCAGAGAACCTTGCAGTCTTCGGTAGAGAAGCCCCCTTCTTGGAATTCGACACTGTTGACTTTAATAGAAAGGCTGAATGATTTGTCAGGAACGCGAGCGCGGATGGCATCTGCTATCTCAAAGATGATGCGTGATCGGTTCTCGATTGAGCCACCGTATTTGTCTGTTCTCTTGTTTGTTGTTGGGGAAAGGAATTGTGCGAGTAGATAACCACTGCGTAGGTCTGTGTGAGTATCTGTTCCTCATCCGGAGACCGGGCTCACTTACTGCGCACCATGCAATTCGATACCATCGAAGCCGGCCCTATAAAGAAACTCGGCAGCATGAGCAAAGCCCTCGATAACATGTTTGAAATCCTGCTCATCCATCGACTTGGGCTTAGCAAAGTGCATTCCTAGCACTTCGCCTTCAAGTTGCACGTCACTTGGAGAGATCGGGTTCTTTTGTATGTGATCCGCAACTTGCCGTCCCGGATGGCTGACCTGTGCAACGATCAAACTTCCGTGCTTCTTGCTCACAGTAGCCAATTCCTTGAACGCCTCAAACCGCCCACCAGATGCAGGCGCATCACGAGGAACGATGGGGTTTCCTGCAGCCTCGAGTTGGTCATACTCAATCATGATATTTCCTGTTAGGATAACTCCAAAGTCTCCTTCGCCCCATCGCTTGAAAGCATTAATGAGCTCCGGTGTTGGGACGCCTCGCTTCTCTAGATCCTTGGGGTCCCATGTTGAGAGACGCTCAGTCATTGCAGCCTTCATGAATCGATTCTTCGCAGTTTTCCCACTAAACTCGAACTTGAGAGGTTGGCCCAAAGGTCTGGCATCTGTTGGCTCGGTAGAGAATCGTCTTGGCGCCATTTTAATATGATATCGTATTTGCTTGTCTTTTGATATTCAACTTCGGGTTCTAAGATGAATGTAAATCGCTTGTTTTAAAATTACGACTTTGTAAGAAGAGGTACCTCAAGGCTATAAGAGTTTTACAGTTTCGCAGAGATTAGAAATCGAATCTTGGTGATGTCATGACTATGTGATTCCATGTCCATCATTACCACCACTTCACTCAAAAGACCCAGTCAATGCCGTCATATCCCACTTTACGACCGCAATTTTGAAATTATCTGTAGCGGCGAAACTGAAAACAAAAATAGCTCCCGACGTCGCCGAGGTGTCTACAAAGCCGAAGCCCTCTCATAAAATGGCGGTAGAGACCTCAAACTTCTGCCGAGGTTTTAAGCTATACTGGAAAGTATCCACCATCTCCGTGCATGCGATAATTATGTCAACGAGTCGTTATAATTCCAAACGGGACTATTATTCATCATGAAGAAGTTAAAAAAAAAAAAAAAAGCTAAAGTCTATGACGTAGTCTAAAACAAGCCTTAACGCACTTTTATCATGTTAGCTTAGTGCGATCTTCTCCAGCCTCAGCACAATTCAGGGTGAAAGACAAAGCCAGAAACTCTATCTCTCCTAGCAAACGAATCATCCAATTGTGAAGGATTGTATAAACAAGATACCTAAGAATTAGGATATTGCAGTAATGCTTTATGAAAAGATAATCATGAGTTCATGACATCTTACTTACAGCATTGACCCAGTAGCTATTTGTGACCTCATCTCCTTGTTCAAGAGCGCTCTCAAAGTTATCCTCTGCATACTTTTCAGCATCAAATTGGTGGATCCAGTCTTCACGTGGAAATCCAATACTGCTAGGATCTTTCCTCACTTTATCCCAATCTGTTTTATGCCATAAGTCTCTTGTCGATTCTCCTGTTTTCTGAACCGCCATGACTCGTTCGTATCTAGACGTCGGATTAATGTCGTGATATATGAGCCAAAAGAACCTACTAATACTTACCTTAAATGTTGATGAGCCTTGAGCGCACCAGGCACATTACCCTTCCCTGCGCGTTTCAAGCACACGGCAATATTAACACCATCTTCCATAGCTTGCGTGGCACCTTGAGCGCTTGTCGGTAAGAAAGGATGAGCAGCGTCTCCAAGTAGTGCAATGCGACCTCTCTTACTTATCCAGGTTGGTAACGGATCCCGATAAACCAACTTCCAGTCAACGACAGAAGGGGTCTTCTCGATGATTGCTCGGCAAGTTGGATCCCAGTCCTTGAGAACTTCCAGTACCTCTTCGATCTTACCAGGAAATGACCATGACTCTTCAATGTCATGATCATCCCTGTGAGTCAGTACCCAACAGCAATCTTTGCCGCCTTTTAAAGTTGAGAACAAGAAATGTACGTCTTGTCCAATCCAACCATTGAAGGTATCTCCATTCTCACAGAACTCTTTTGTGCGAGGATCTGCGATCATGTCCTTATTTGAGAACCTGCAGTTTTTAGTAAATGGCACGTAATATCTTTTCTCCAATTCCAGGACATACCATGCTCTCCAAATGGCGTAGCCGCTGCTTTTAGGCTTGTCTAAGTAACCCAGGACGAGCTCTCTAGCTTTAGATCGTACCCCGTCTGCACCTATCACAACATCGCCGACGACCTGAGAGAAAAGTCAATACAAGTCCATCATTGCAGCAGGGATGTCCTAGTACCTTCTCGCCACTATTGAGCATGATGCCTGCTTCAGAGTCGTCTTCAAAATACTCAGACACTCGTTGGCCAAGATGGATCGGAATTCCCAGTTCGTCGCGCGCATAGTTGAAAATGACCCCGTGAAGCTCGCCTCGATGGCCATTCAAGATTGGAGCTTCAGGATCGGGAGGCGGTCTCTTTTGGTGATATACAACTTCGCCAGTGTCCCATTTATGAATTCTGAAACCGTAGTCCTGGGTGTTAATACATAGCGGGCGTAGTCTGGCAACAATCTCTCCGTTGGACCATCGATTGAAGATCCTTCCGGCATTACCACCAAACGATATGATATCTCCAAGAACTTTTAGCTCAGGGAAAGACTCATAGATCTCGACATGGTGGCCTTGTCTATGGCATTCAATGGCAGCAGTCAAACCGCCAAATCCAGCACCAACAATAATGACCTTAATACCTGATGTGGTTTTTGATGACATGATCTTGACGCGTGTGAGGATGATGCTCGGATTATCGCAACCTTTCTCATGGAGTTTAATACAGGTAGCCACTAATGTGCTTGCTCATAGACGCCGGGAATCATCATCCTGATAGTACCGAGGTAGTTGTCCCCGGACTGTTCCCCGCATCTTTTGGATCTGCAGCCAAGAGTTGGTTGGTAGGTTGGTAATGCTATGGTAACAGGCCAGCGATCAAAACCTGATTGGCCGGTTTAATTTCCGTCGCCAGGATCCGGAGTATTTCTTCACTGATAGCTGTACCCATTTCTCCTAGTCCCTTGAGGCTGTCGGCTCAACAAGTCGTATCTATCGAGTCTTTTCCGAGCTTACTCCTTCCGATCCTTTCGGGGCTAAGCTTCGTCTGTGGAGAGGATCGACAGTTACGTTGGCTCCAATTGCTTCGCCAGCTATGCAACCCCGGCCCGATGTAGCCATGCAGCCAGCAATCCTGCACGGGAATAGCAGACCTCCCGCTTCTATTGGCCCTAGATAACTGAACCCTGTGGGACTCTGTAAATGTGACTGAGATGTAATTGATTTGTCAAGTCCGTATTTGGATAATCAAAACAGACCCGGACGATGAGGGGAAGAGTGCGGCCTTGATCACGGCAGTTGATTCGGGAATTAGCAATATCGAAGGGCACTCAGCTTCACCCACGAATGGAGAAATGAGTCTAGAGGCTTGGCACGCCAATTATTAGAATTGCTGAGTGTGAGTAGCTTACCAAGTTTTAGTTTTGTAGTGAAGCTTCTCTACGAATACCCACACGAGATAAATGGTTTGGAAAGATTCACAGACTATTGTGACAAAGGTGCACCTGTAGCTCGAATACTTAGATTCTTTGAGTATAGGTCAAACAAACTTTAGTTTATCCATTTATCTGAGGCCGGAAGCAATATCCCGATGGGTGAGGAGACTGGCAAGACAAAATGCACTTTAGGGCCCCAGGTGGATGCAATCAAAACACAGATCTGCAACTCCCAGTGGAACCTTTTATGCACCCCGCACGTCGGTTAAGTGCCAACCCCGATCTATATTGGTGGCCATAGGAGGTGTTGATGCTTGTTCCCAAGCGAGATAGCTCCGCAGTCATTGGCCATGTGTACCAAGTTGGCCTCGACTGAGAAAGGAGAGGCAACCACATAAATCTGGTCTTGAGCTGATTTTGATTCTGTTCGGCCCCGTTCGTTACCTCTGCTTGATTTAACCAACGCATTATGACAGACGTATCTCAGGATACTATCCGTGCCCATTGGCGATGTTTCGTCGCCTGTGGCATCATAGTTCTTTCTCCTTTCCAATATGGCCTTGATTTTGGGCTCATTGGTGGACTTCAAGCTATGCCTGGTTTTCTCAAGGTCAGAAACAACGAGCACTGGGATACCGCTTCTTACATCGATCATCATACTAATTCATCAAACGTCGCAGATCTATGGCTATCGGGCTCCAGAAACCGCCATCGGATGGAATATATCGACTACTCGACAACAGTTAATCTCGTCTCTGATGACACTGGGCGCTTTCATAAGCTCAAGCCTTGCAGGATTTGTTGCTGCAAAACTGGGAAGAAAGATGTGTCTCCGACTGGCTTGTCTTCTCTGTGCCGTATCCAACATCATCATGATGACTACGACTGACATCGGCCCTCTGTACCTTGGCCGCCTTCTGATCGGTTTGGCCAACGGCTATTTCATGACCTTTTCGCAACTTTACCTTCAGGAAACTAGTCCTGCTAAGTACCGAGGCCTTTTCCTGACGGCGTTCCAATTTTGCACAACCTTTGTTAGTATACTCTACAAAGCCGGTACAAAGACTGACTTCTGACTCAGGGTACACTCATCGGCACGATCATTGACTGGACGACAGCCAAACGCCCAGACCGCTCTGCATACCTCATCCCACTCGGCATGATCTATATCGTACCCGTCATCATATTCATTGGTCTTCTATTTATCCCCGAGTCACCACGATGGTTAATTCTTCAAGGGCGCTACGACGATGGCCTCAAGTCGCTGAAGTGGCTAAGACCTGAACATGCAGATGTGGATACAGAACTTGTAGAAATTCGTCAGGCCATTGACACCGAAAGAGCTTTAGCCAGCAGTGTTGGGATATTGGACATGTTCAAGAACCCAATCGACAGAAGGCGTACTTCAATATCCATTTGTGCTGTTTTACTTCAAGCAGCCTCAGGATCTATGTTTATCATTGGTAAGTATCAGCCACATCATCCAGAGGACTTTCCACTAACCCATTAAAGCCTACAAGGCCTACTTCTTTGCCATGGCGGATGTTCAGGATCCGTTTGCAATGAGCAATGTCTTAAGCATGGCCGGCATGCTTGCGATTATCATGAACGCTTTTATCGTTGTGCGATACGGACGGCGACGAGTTCTGTTGCTCTGTGGTCTTCTAATTGCAGGTTTCTTCCAGCTAATCATTGCAATCGTATATGACCGGAAGCCGGGTGCTATTGTAACTGGTCAAGTACTCGTTGCGCTTTCCTGCCTGTACATGGTAGGCTTCAACGTAAGCACCCCTAAGGGCACTCTCCGGATTAACGTACGTGTAACTCATGACTTGTCTAAACTACCCAGGGTATGGTCGCGCCTTATTCCTGGATGGTCGCTGGGGAGATCCCATCGCAGCGCCTTCGAAGCTACACTTTTGGCCTTGCTGCAGCTGCTGGATTCCTCGGTGCTTGGCTTATCACCTTCACCGCTCCGTACTTCATCAATCCAAGCGCATTGAATTGGGGTCCTAGATACGGTTATATCTGGTTTCCCTCATGCGTTGTCAGTGCTGTTTGGGTATATTTCTTTCTGCCTGAAGTCAAAGGGCGGACTTTGGAAGAGATCGATGCGATGGTAAGTCTCTTTTCCTTAAATCTCTGGTTTATGAAACAATTACTAACGGCAATTCTGTAGTTCAACGCGAAACTTCCGGCCAGGAAATTCCAAATTTACAAAGTTCAAGACCAGGGTTCTGGAGAGATTGTGGGAAAGTCAAGCATAGAGCTCAAAGTCATTGAAGCGGAAAGAGTCTAGTATGGGTCTGAGTTAGAATAACTATTTTGGCATCATCCTGGCTACCAAGGCTCCTCCATCAATCACATCAAGTGATCCTAATTCTTAGATCTAGTAAGGAAGAAAGTCGATATTGATTGCTTCTGGATAGATAGTTAGCGCCTTGCCCAAAAGGAATGATAGGATACTGACCAAGTCCTTCCCAAGCGCTTGCTGAATCGTCGGGATATTCGAGCCAAACTTTCTCCAGTAATTCTAAAGTTTTGGATAAATGAGGTGTCTTCATCCACTTGCCAATATCTACCAGTGCATATCGGATATTGTCTCGCGCAGAGCCAATGGCGAAAAGTCCAGCAGTGAAGAGAGGAGAAACCAACAACACTCTCGGAGATAGCCCAGACTCACAGGACATACCATGGGCGCATTGAATGATCTGATTAACACAAAATTGGACCTCCAAGGTAAGTGGGGAGAGTGATCTCACCCCAGAGTAGATATGCAAGAGGGCTGTATAGAGAAACCCAGCATTACTCAAAGCGTAATTTTGCATGTCATTTTCCGAAAGGGGAGACAGTACATTGGATCTGAAGAACACTTCCTCAGCCGTATCCCGAGCAAGCCTCAGATGGATCTCTTGTACAAGTGTCTCTGCCTCCAGTTCAAGATTAGGAGTGCGCATCCGCTTTTTTCTGACCAAACACCCAACTGCCCTGAACAAAGGAGGAAGGTCGGACATGGCACCACCATAGATATCGAAAAACACACCAGATTCACGAGGACTACTGGTTGCAACTTGGCATCCAAGCAACCCGGCTGGGCTGAGAGAAGCTAATGCTTCTGCGTTGTGGAACCAACTAGCTAGAAACTCGGTGCTCACAGACTCATGGGGACTGCTGGTAGAGTCCTTTTCTATTCGAGATGATTCAAGTATTGCACGTGCCCCATTTAGGTGAACTCGCCATAGCGATGTCCCGCCATAGATCTGAGCCTGACACAAAGTTCTTGTTGTAGCCAGCGCCACGGCTTGAGCTGTAGAATCTGGATCGCTTAGCAGCTGTCGAAGATGGCTAATACTCGCCCAGTGCAAACTATCGATCAGTCGCTGAGAGTTCCCGGGCAGCTGCCCAATACCATCCAGATGGACAGCAGCGAATGCCATAACTGCATACAGGAGGCTCGGCTCCCGGAATGACATTGGGACGAGAAATCGGCAAATCTCTGCTTTCGCATAACTGCTGGGGACTGTAAGCCTCATTGTCTCCGAGAGGTAGAATTGGAATAGGTATTGGGCCATTGGTGGAAGAAAGGATATCTGACGTTGCGGTTGTGGGATGATCTCAACGGGGCAGCTGGTTGTATGGGTTAAATAATTTTGTGGAAGCGTCTGTAGAAGACTTGGGCATAACGCCGACGTGCTGCCACCATTCGATGTCCGGGGTGTCCTTCTGTTGCCTATGTCTTGGTTGAGGGTATTAAAACTCTTTTTCTGGATTACCCTACTGGATACAGCTGGCGATCGCGTATTATGTTTGGATCGTGGCTGGGTTACTAAACTTCCGGTTGACGAACGGCGCGGCAGACTATAAACGAAGCCGTTGCCATCCATATTATCTAGCTGACTATTAGTAGATCATCGTCAACCTTTTCAGTTTTATAACGTACCAACTCTATGGACCTGTTGAAGGCATCTTCCAAAAGCAGATTTGCCAAACGATCTGCCACCCCAACTTAGGTTGACCTCATAACTACAGGGACTCCCCGCTTCAACGCATCGATCGCAAAAGGGCTTGCCCTGGTCGCATTTCTGTCGCCGACGACGACATTGCACGCATCCTCCACGAGATCTTGTGTTCTTTTGTGACAGTTTAACTTCTGGGAAAGCAGAGCTCTCATTTTCCATGACAGTTGATGTTGGTTGGCAGGGTTGAGTTGGTCAGGAATTTTGGAAATCCCGACTGGCTCCATTGATAATCCCCGCATGAACTAAACCCCGAACGAGATTAGGTTAGAGAATCGAGGGGCTTGTTTAGCCAGAAATGATGATTTTAGATCTTAGCTTATTATTATCCACCATTTGATTGTGCCCTATCTGCAGAAACAAGAACCGCGGTATGCATCCGTTTAATCCGAGAGATGGCCCAAAGAAGAGGGCTGCCCGTACAAACATTAGGTCATTGATCATTGGTGATTCTTTATTTTTATAGCGCTTGGTCTACAGCCAAGATAATTGAACTTATAAGTCTACCTTAAGCTTGAGCATCCAATCGGTGTTGCTTCCAAGCCAAAGTTCAATGCATGATTCTCCCATATTTTTATATCTCATCCCTCATTCCCAATCAGTAAACTTCAAAATGCACTTCTGATCTTTCGGTCGAGACGTGAAAATTTGGTCATCCATGCTCATGTCGAAACTAACGCCATCAACGGGACTAGTTCTGTACCGAGAATAGATATCACGCAAAAGGGTCTTCATCTCGACAATAGCCAGACTAGGAAATTAGTTAGTCAATATCTCTCAAATTGAGGCTTGAGGACTCACTGTCTGCCAATGCAGGCGCGCCCACCATTGGAAAATGCGAAGAACAGTCGGTTTCTCTCAGCTGAGCCCTTCTCCTCCAACCATCTCTGAGGATCAAAGATGTCTGGGCGCGGAAATACTTCCTCGTCCATTCGATGCATTGAATATGGTTGACAGCTAACAATTGTTCTACCAGGAAGCCAGTGGCCATCGACGGTAGAGCCACCTTCAGGGATGCACCTTGGTAAACTCATCGGGATGGATGGGAAAACTCTGAGGCCTTCCTTGACGACGGCTTCAAGGTAATCTAGTTGGTCAGAGGGGACGCCAGTGTTTGCTCTAAATTCATCTCGAAGGCGTTCCTGAACGAATGTATAGCCTGGCTGGGAGATCTGCCACATCAGAAAGCACAGTGCATCGCCAGTGGTTTCGATACCAGCAAGCATGTGATCCATGCATTCAGATGCAATGTCAAAAGTCCCCATACCAAACTTCTCATCTTGCAGACGGCTAACAAGGGTAAAGTCGGCGACACCTCCCTTTTTAACACCGTTAAGTACAAGCTCGATATTCCGGGGTATGCCCCGAGACTTCCCGAATAAGCCCAATTTGCTAGCTAGGCTACCAAGAGTGGGATGATAGTAGTTCAAAAGTCGTCCTAATTGTGTCAGCGATTATTTTGTCTGGGTAATATGACAACTTACTAACGAGACTGTTGTCAAAAACGGCCTCTTGCAGAGTCTCCTCATCTGCGGCCTGGAGGATTGAATCACTACCATGAGGGTGAAACAGATGATGCGTAACGCAGTCGAACGCGTAGCAATGAAGGAGCATCTGCTCGCAATTAGTATAAACTTTGGAAATAATAGCTGGAGGTCCATACATAAGCGTCAATCTCTTGTTTTGGGGCCTCTTCGCATCGCTTGATAAAGTTCTGTGACCTTTCTTGGATGCCATGGAGAGAAGCTTCGCGGGTAACGTTGGTGTTTGCGTAACGGTCGGCGATAATGCGTCTTCTTTGGCTGTGCTGTATAAAGTCAGAACATTTCTCACTGGGCAGACATATCAAGACCTACAAGGCCCTTTTGCAGGGTTGAGAACATTGTCCTATTAATGTTAGTCAAATACTTTGCGCTAACGTATCTCAGCGACTTACTTGAGACCAAACTGGGAAAAGAGGTCATAGAAACTTGTCTTGTCAAATCCACTTCCCTTTGACAAATAAATCTCTTTCATGGCCTCAAGTGATGAGAAGACAACTTCATTTGGGGCCACGCGAACAACGTTCCCGTATTTCTGGTGCATCTGGTGGACATATTCTGTGCGTTTGCCGCGCAGCTCGTGATAGCGCAGTTGCCATGGTGTCAATAGGCCCAAGCGAGGCCCTGGCAAGGAAGCTAGTGGTGAACGAAGACGGATGATGAGAACACCCACGAAAAAGAGCAAAGTTGCTCCGCAAAGCAGAGGAATCGAAAAAAGAGCCATTTTGGTTAAACGGAAGCTTGATTGAAATTTCCTGTGAGGAAAATGCCATGGCTTTATAGTCATTCTTGACCTCCATCGTTATCATTCCCGAGTTGACAGAAGTGGAGTATCGAGATCCGTATCAAGATCATGATGATATCTTGGCCAATCATGTAGCGATTGAGAACACCTTTCAGACGCTTGTCCGAAAAGGGAATCTCTAAGAGATGGGCGATTGGCTCCCGCCGTTGGTTGAGCCGACATTTCTCGGCCACTCTCAAGCCTTGTTGGCTCCAATTGCTTCGCCGGCTATACCCCGATGTAGCCATGCGACCTACAATCCTGCATTTAAAGTTACTTTTTAATCATAGCTTTGCCTAATTATTTATTTCTGCAATTTATTTGCACTTTTACTTCTGACGCGGCTTGAGTGGAAGTCTGGCGTGTCGTTGTCATGATGAGGAAGGAGCTACTTCCCGATTGGGACGCACTCTCTTCCTCCTGTGCTCTGCCTGGAGCACAACTATCAGGCTCACCACCAAAACATTAAATCATATTCAGACTTCATACAGCTCTCCCTCTCTTCGGCTACCTATCTCGACCCTGCGTCAGAACAATGGCTACTACCCGTATATCAATGGATGAAGAACTCGCTGCGTTTCAGACATACGACAAAGATAGCAGCAGAGAATGGCCAGACGAAATTGAAGCCCTCGTTCCTGTTGATGCTCTATCCGAGTCCGAAACCACTGCCATAACCCAAACGGCGCCTGTTCTTATACCCTGTAAGTTAGAAGCCTTGCATCAATCTCCTGAGCTCTTGTTGCCGACAATGTCGGCAAGTGTCTCGTGGTCTTACGGCTCTCTAACACAGATACGTCTAGGGAAGCAACTCCAAGCCATTGAGGATGGCAGATGGCTACAGTGCGTCTAGGGGGCTCACAAGAGCTTTTTCGGCCCAACCTTTGAGCATCTTACCAATTCAACGATTGACTGGACTCTTCCAGGAAGGTACATCTGTCGTGTAGTACAGTGCAACCGCTATGGCCATGACTTCAAACAATTGTACACTCTCACGGTGCACCTACACACACAAACACACATGGTAAAATATTTTATTTTTTATATTTATCTTTTATGATCTAACTAATCATTAGACACTGGATGCCTCATATGCTCCTATCGCTACGCCTGTTGTCGAGCCTCTAAGCCCAGAGCTTAATGGCTATAATACAATTGCGCCCCAAAGCTCACCACCTCTACTATTTGCATAGGATGCAATTATTGCTGATTCTGAAGAAGAGAGAGAGGAGCAGAGAGAGAAGGAAAGGAAGCGACAAATGATTGACAGAGACAGAGATGAGCCGGTTGCAAAGAGAACCAGACGCAGAAACCGCGAATAGATGGAAGTATCACGATGGAGAAATGATCTGGGCGTTCTCTTTTGGGGTGTAAATACTACCATGGCGTTTTTATGAGGGCAGATCTGAGGTAGTAGTAGTTCTTCTTGGTGACTAAGGCAGAATGCTCAATTCCTCTCCACAAATCAATTACCATTATTCTTCTACGTCAGATTTCTCCGCCCATTCTCTTCAACACACAAGCTGTTTCTTCATCGCGCGCTCCTCAATGCCACAGCGCCCGCCTCGAACAGAAAAATATTGGTATGTTGATCGAGCAACTCTTGCGCATCATATACATATACTTTTGGTGTCTACCGATCCTCAGCGCGAATTTGGTGGGTGATGTGTTCTCGCTGACCTGTGAACAGGCCAACCGCAACCCTAGCATCGGGAGCTTCCAATCCACCATGGCACCAAGAAAAATGGTAAATTGATCATTTCCATGTCAGTTTCCAACCTTGAAGTCTAATAAATGTCTTCAGCCACCACGCAAGAAGCGCAAAATCACGCATGCCGCCACTGCCGGTGATGATGACGATGACGACAGAACCATTGTCGTACGGCCACCCGACTCTGACAACAATGAAGATGACAGCATGGAAATTGATCCAACTCCTGCTGCGGTACAGCCTCCCGATGCCGACAATGTCGGTACGAACACGGGCACAAGCGCACCCTCAGTGCCCAATATTCAGCCAGCCTTGCACGGTATCGCTTTGATTCCAGAGATTCGGCTGAAAGTATACAACCAGATGATCAGGCAAGAGTCCAGAGATCTGGGCCTGGGTCTCGATCACCACGGTCGCTTTTTGTGTCCTATTGATGTAACTGGATTGCCTCCCTATCTCAACAATGGGCTCACGAAAGTTTCTGAATTGCGACAGGAATACCTCGTTGAGGTCTTTAACAGCGTTGTTTTCGTCTTTACCTCAAGTGAATCTATGAGGTTGTTCTCGGAGTTCGTTCGTTCTCATTTTAATCTCGACCCAGCCCAAGCCCCACGTCTTTATGCCAAGGCCAACATCTTCCATAACGACTCGTTCCCTCAAGGTGTGTCTCTGAACCGTTGGGGACCAGGAGACTTCGCTCATGGCCAGTTGGAAGGAGCCCACCCTCATGTTCGGGCTTAGGTAGCTCAGATCGTGGCTCTCTCTCCTGCACTTGATATCGAAATACATCTTTGTCGGCCATGGAGAAACTTCCGATATTTGAAAGGGGCGACACTTCCGCTGCGCTTGTCGGCCATTAACATCGTGGTAACCTACGACGAGTTCAATTGGAACCAGATACCTATGGTTGGTGGGCTGCGACACTTCCTTTGCGATATGGTGGTCAGATCTATCACTGGCGCAGACTTGGACCTTGAAAGCTCTGAGTTTCAGGAGAATATGTCGCAGGGGTTAGCGGATAGCCTCGCCCTTTGCGGAACCCGTGGTTTCCGCGGATGACACCCAGGACATCGCGAGTATGGAATGTTCGACATTGTCGGCATATACCAATGGGATAAAATTCTGCCCATATTGATAATCAAGGTTATTGGTAATGAAGGTAGAAAGCTCAATTCCTCTCCGTAAATCAATTACCTTCGTTCTTTGGCATTCTCATTGCAATAAAAACATATGACATAAATTCCCAAGGACACATTCGAGTGCCGAAGTTTGGGTACGGAGTTTTTACACTTAGCCAGCTGGGACTTTGATTATCAGCACCGGTGACGAGGCGGTGGGTAAACCTCCTGCAACAACTGTGAGTTTAGCTTCATTTTTCACTTTTCAAACTCAACACGCCTCACAAGGTAAGAATTCCCAACTTTCAACAAAGCGCGCCCATCCGCAATAGCTTCATTTAACCCGATTTCTGCATCTGCAGAATATCACGATTAAGAGCTTTTATTTCATACCACCTTTTGTCATTTTCAAGCATATTTCCACACCAATTTCGTACCCCAAGCCACAACACCAAGGCAGTTGCCTTTACCCTACTCCAAACATATCTCCTACCGCTCCAACTACCTCAATCAATGCGATGTTGCCTTTTTCGTAATCGCGTGATTAAGGGCTTTCATTAAATACCACTTTCATCATATTCCAATCACTTTCTTTCTACCTACTTACCACCCCCAAGCTTTACCACTAAACCTACCTTTCACCAACTTCCTTTCGCTTCGCTGCCTACACCATTGCCCGATTCAATCTCATATTGCTATTTTCAGTGTTGCATGGTTGAGAGATTTCATTCTATACCAATCTTTCTCTTTCACTATTATGCTTACCTCTTTGTCTGTTTATTGGAAACGAAAAACCCAAACGTCTTATTTAGTTTTGCACTCTCCAAGCACTGTCGCTAACCGACACCAAGACCAGTAGAACCTCTACGGTCCAAAATCCACGCGCAGAATCACGAGGAACACAGATCCGACATTGTCGGTATCTGCAACGGCACCATGAACGAACCGCGAGACCCTATTCTTGAAGCTGCGGCCGACATTGCTGCGATAACTCAACGTCTTGAACGGCTCGAACTCCCATCTCCAACACTGACTTCACGATACTGGATTGGTTGGCTAAAAGCTGGTGAAGGGTTTGTCAACCGAAGAGAGACTCCTGGTTTTGAGAACAATGAGGACGAAGAACAATACATCAGCGACTCCGATGAATCCGTTGATGAAGATGAAGACGACTATAGTCTCGAAGACGGGTGGACTGATGCATTGGCTGTTGCTTCGGGTTACAACGAGGACGAGTTCATCAGTTTTTTTGAAGAAATCCATGATGATATTGTGAGTCGTCGTTCTGGCAGTGTCAAGTTGCCTGTTGCTAATGATTACTTTTCATAGGTTGCGAAGTATGACGCGCCCAACCCTGGTCCTATCCCAGGATTGAAAGACACTGTCGCTCTTTTCAACCATCAAAGTCGTGCCGTGGCAGCCGCGTTGAACAAGAAGGATTCTCGTTTCCAGGGTATGATTCTGGCCGACCCCCCTGGCTTTGGCAAGACTCTGTCTGCTCTTGCCACGATCTCCGTCTCGACTGCGGAGAGTGGAAGCACGAAAGGCCCTTGTGTCATTGTCGCTCCTTTGTCGTGCTGCCGTCAGTGGATAGCAGAGATTGATAGGTTTTTTGGACATGTATGTGCTTCCAACAATGTCGGCATTAAGCCTTCAACGTACCAATGCTGACAGTGATACAGGACTAGATGCCGGCGATATGTCTTATCGGGGAGGCTTTATGCCCTACAGATTTATGGAAGTACAAGGTTGTGGTGACTTCATACTCTTATGTTGCCGCAGAAGTTACACGAACTCACAAGTTTCTCAATGGCATCAAAGACTACAAGAGAGGTATCATCAACCAGCCCCCTAAGCGACCAATGCTCGTCCTACTCTCTGGTATCCATGAACAGGAACCTAGAAAGCCAATGGGGGAATGGCTCATCATTGATGAGGCGCATGCCATCAAAAACCACCAAAGTCGCACATACCACGCCATATCTGCCCTGAGAGAACAGTTCAATGCCTGTCTCATGATGACAGCTACGCCACTAGATAACAATTGGACAGATTTGTATTCTCTCATAAGCATGCTCAAAGGCCACCCTATTACGGACTTTCTTCTATTCAACGCAGCATTCCGACAGAGCTTAGACTCAGGCCCTAAAAAGCCAGAAGGATTCCACAAACGGCGGTATATTCAGCTACTAGACGCAAGTAGCCTACAACGACCCCATTCAGTAATCAAAGACGTATATCCCCCTCTCAATGAACGGAAGATCATTAGATTCCCTCTTGAGCCCGAGAATCGAAGACTCTCCAATGAAAGCTTCCTAATGTTCAAGAAGGCTTCGAGGCCTGGCTCAAGAACTGCTGGTTGGAAGCACCTTGTTGCAGCCCACCAGTACTCCTACCATCCTATGTTGGTGGAACTTAAGTTCGAGAGGCATGCTCTTGAACGAGCGATGCGCCGCAATCAAGCAGTCGATGTGATCGAGCAAGGTGAGGAGGTTGCGACAGACCAATTGATTAAGTGGAGGATGCGACTGGAAGCAGATGAGAATTGGCTCTCTCGCCGAGTGCAAATGATACTTGACGTTGTTGACCGGCATAGGGATCGATACCCCGATCATTCGTTTCTGATTGTGGATGAAAGTGTCTACTTTCTGGATATAATAGCAACCGCCCTCAAGAAGACGTACGAGCCGGTTCGTCACACAGAGTACAATGGGCGGCTCAGCGCGATTGAACGGCATTTGGTCATCAATAAAGCCTTTGAAACTGCGCCTCCACAGATTATGCTTGCCAGCAGGGGTACTGGAGGACAAGGCCTCAACCTCCAATGCGTCAACGTCCTTATTCAATGTGCGCCATGGTGGAAAGTGTCATGGGAGGTTCAAACATTGGGGCGTATTTACCGGCCTGGTGGGACGAAGCCAGTGTTTATTTACGAACTGAGGGCTCAGGATTGCCTCGTTGAAAACCACAAGATCAAAGTCCGGCACGAAAAGAATGCGTTAAACACCGAACTCCAGGAAGATACTATCAGGGTCGATGAAACTGTGTCTACAGATATTGCCCGTGGAAGCATGTCTTGAGAGTTGCCTTGCACCAGTGGGCCTTGCCGACAATGTCAGTATCAATACATTGGCTGCACCCGCAGCATTTCGTTGGTCTGCTCACTTCCTCTTGTTCTGCTTGACAGAATGGTATTTTCGAGTTGTTTATGAGTTGGCGGTCTGAGCCGGACAAGTCCGTCACATATTTCATCCGAGGTCAGGTTCGAAGGCATCCTGTACAATAGTACCAACTCGGATAGAAGATTGACTACATTGTCGCTCATATTTATTATCAGAAGTTATATGTGAGGTCCCTGAACGTTTTCGATTTGTCTCATCTGGATCCTGATAGATAAGAGCCAGCATATATAGCATCATTTCAATCTTACCTACCTTACTCTAGTTACTATTAAAGACCGATTACCATACGGAGCTGGGAAATTTATCTCACTCTCGAGGGATGACTTTAAGAAGATAATGGACTTGAGGGTCGCTCTTATATTAAAGGAGACCGGGGAATATCCTTTGGTAGGCAGGCTACCTCAGCATCCAAGCCAACAATGTACAAGCCGGTAGCTGTTCGCCACTGACTGGGGTCATGGACGCCGAGCCAGGCGAAGCCGATTCCGCAGGCAATGATTGACCACACCAACAGTGTTTCGGGAAGCGCTTCCCAGACATAACCACTATCCTTCCGTCAAAATAGGTTATGATCATTTTGCAAACTGTGGGATCAGAACGAGGCCTTGCTGTTTGCCTCATTCATACCGTGCCGACAATGTCGGCTTAATCTGTAGTTTCCATAGGTGTTTCGGAATCTCTCGCCGTTTCGCCTTGGTAGTCAGGGTCCTGATCGTCGTGATCTTCCTCTCCCAAGTTACCATCATCATCGTCAGTGATGCCAAGACTCTCCAGCATCTCGTTCACATTGTAATTTGTGAAACGCATTCTCCGTTCACGGTGTCGATTGGCATCTTGTACATCTGTGGTATCACCTTGACGAAAGTTTAGCGATATTCTGACTCGGTATTATCATGCAAAAGAGTCATACCTTCAGGTGAAAATTCCTCTGGCTCAGCAAGGAATGGATGCTCGGGGTCAAGTTGGCGAATGAAGGACTTGAGGAGTGAATGGACTTGATTAGTATCGTCCTCTGTGCAATCGTGATCCCGAACCTCCTTGAGTTTGTTGTAGAGATCGCGTGAGGCTTTGCTGGCGGGAAGTCGAAAGTTTGAGTGTTCGGCCTGGGTGAAAACACTCTATGCAATAGCGTCGAGGTCTGACTTGACTTTCTCAATAATGGCGTCCTTGGTATCAGATAATGAGGTTGAGGTTGTCTTTGGATTATTCTTGCTTTTTCTCTGAGGCCGGCGAGTTGGAGCTATACTCAAGGCGAGCTTCAGTTCCAAGAGGTGTGATCTGAGTTCCTCGAGATCGTCATTCGCAAAGCCCAGATCTTGGGCGGCCATCTTCGTAAGGCCTTTTTAGACGTAGACAGGGCCGAAAATTTCGGGTTACAGTAGTGCGTATATCGAAGGCATATATTTGAAGTAAAGAGGTGACAAAAGTGATGTCGTGAGAGGAGGATTTGTTGTTGATTCATCAGTGCACTCTGCGTCCAGGTCATCCAGGCTTAGTCACGTGCTATCACGTGACTGTGAGCCCACATTGCGCCAAGGACCACTGCCGATTGCTTTTCTTACCCACCTTCCATCCTTGCGCCAAATCATATTAACAATCTACATTTCATTTCGCGACATAATTGCGACAGCTCAATTTCTTCTTGTTTGTTCAAGGCGACGCTTTATCTTGATTCATTCCGGCTGCCCACCGAAACTCTATCTACTTCTCTTTCAATACTTATTGACACCCTCCGACATTGTCGGCATCCCTGCAGAACATGACTGGCAACGATAATGCCGGACTTTCCAATCAAACCATTGCTCACCAACCCGTTGAAGATGGATATTGGGATCTTGCCAAGAACCGCGACTATCTTCAGATGCGTGTGGAAGTCGATGGACGAATCCCCTTCCAGCGCACTCATCTATGGAGCTTAGGTGAAGAAGAGAAGACTGGCACCGGCCGTATGAAAACTTCCAATGATCAATACAAGCCGTTGGTTCATGGACCTACTGTCATCAAATGCCCCAAGGCGCCCAGAGGAGATGAGCTCATCTGTGACCCAAAAGCCACAAAGGAGTATGTTGAGGTGGGTTTGATCGTTGGAGATCACCCTAAAAAATACTCGAACAAAGGTACTCCAACCAAGGGTACCCTAACTAAGGGTACTCTAACTAAAGGAAAAGCAAGGCAGAACAACCCCATCATCCTTCGACGTGATGACAATGCAATGCGTGTTTTCATTCCTGTCTCTGAGAAGCTGAACCCCCAAGCCAAATTTTTCGTTGGATGCAGGTATACCAACGGATGGCTCTTCCCTGCCCTCATTCCTGGTGAGCATATCTTCTTCTACTCTGAGTTCTAGCACGACGTCAGCGGAAACGGAAGGACTCGAACCAAGATGTTGAGTGAGAATTGTCGCAAGGCTGCGGCGCTCGACAAGACGAGCGAGACTCGCATGGCGGCCTCCCTAGTTCCCAACCTTTTGGAAAAGATTGCCACTGCTCACCCACTCGTGGTCACTCAGCCAGAGCACCTGGCAACCAAGCTTGTGCTCACGTGGCATACTTTCATGATGTCGGGATCGAAAGACAAGTCTTTTATCGATATGATGTTGGACACCATGGAGAGCTGTAGCGTGGATCTGAAATACGGACCCCAAACACGTACAGATGGTGAGACTGCGTTCTTCGATTTTGACTCTGAGCTCACCCGGGCCCAAGCCGATGAACTACATGGAGAAATGGCGGTAAGCTCCTTGGGATTCATACATATATCGGAGCTAACAAGGCTACCAGCGATTGAACTCGAACCTCTGTGACATTGACCCCGAACTTACCATGGCCGTTCACAAAGCCCTTCGTACCGATGCCGACAATGTCGGCGAAGGCATTGAACTCGATGAGCACGAAGGCGAGCACCACCTGGGGGATATTTTACCCCGCAACGCTCTCCTCTTCTTTCTTGAATCTTGCCTTCAAATAATCCCGACGGCCGACGCTCATGAGGATATAATTTTGCAGGAAGTTAAGGCAATTCTACCTTTCTGTAAGCGATACAGTAATAACTGTCCTCGCACTCCGCTCCAGAAAGCAATAGACAATAGGGCGACAATATCCCAGCCAGTTACGCCCCAAAACTTCCAAACCACCCTCTTGGCTCTAAAATCGTACCTAGAAGCTTCAGTCGCCCACGCAAACAGAGCTATCGAGTCCGTTGCGGGTCAGCATGGAGCGCTTCTCAAGCACGCAAACATGAACATTCTCATGATGAAGCTGGGAAATTCGACCGATATTCCCCAGGCGACATCCTTGTTTGAACAAGTTTCTGCACTTCACGCTGTTCAGTATGGAATTGCCGCACGGGACGCGGCCAAGCTGAACGAGGACATCATCCCACTCATCGACAAAATGCTCCATTCTATCGAACCGAGTGACCCATGAACGAGGGATGAAATCAATCTTTGTGCATAGTTGGTATTTCGGTGGCTCCTTAGCAATGGCTTTTTGACAGTTCGATGATGAAACATGGCGGATGAGTTTGACATTGAGTGAGAGGTCTCTGAGCATGAATGGCACGGTGCAGCAGGATTTGTCATGCTTCTATGTATGCTCTTTACAGACCAATACGGCCAAACAAATACGAAGGATCTCTCTTGATGATTTTGTTCATTTTCCCTTGATTACTACTTACGCCGACAATGCCGGTCCTGGCAAGATGGCGATTACCTGGATGGTATCCGAAGGTGGTAGGTATATCATGGTGTCGTTAGTCGCAGGTATTCTAATGAAGTTTGAGGAACTCCTAGCGTGTGTACATAACTCACTTGAACATACTGTAATGAGTTAACCTCAAATCGCGTTATCAGCCACGCTCACGTGCCACCGCCCACTGCTGCCCGTGAGTCACTGAACATTATTACCAAAATCGTCTGCCGCTCTCCTTTCTCGAGATTCTTCTTAACTTCCTCTCTAGGCAAAACTCCCCTTCCTCACAAGCTCAATCAATCTCCCTTCTAGCGGATTCTTTCTTATTCCAAGCTTCTCTCGGAGCCAACGAGCATATCTTGTCACCATTTTCACGTCGTTTGCGCGCGGTGCGCCATGGCGACAACTGTCGATCAACTCCTCTTCGCGGAGTTACCAGGCGTTCCCTGGCGCGATGGCCAAGCCAAGGAACTCCAGGCCGTCACCATGCTCCAGCCTTATGCGTACGACGACACGGCTGCCGGTGTTCCCCCTTCGATTCGAAACCGAGTTCATGATAGCCTCAAGATCGACAACCTACTTCACTTATGTGCAGGTGAGCAGGGCTTACTTTACGACACCAATCCTGCAAGAACCAAAGGTTCGGTTTTGTTCATAAAAGGGGCAAAGGAAGTTCTCGGTATGTGCACACTTACGGATTCCTGGCTCTACCACCACTGACTATCCATAGTCGTCGTCCCAATGAATCTTCTCAATCTGGGCTCAATGTTTCAGACTCTGGGACAAAATTTAGTCAACAATGTTCCTAGTTGGCTGCCAGGACCCTCGAATATTTCAGTTGTGGATGCCGACAATGTCGGCTCCATTGAAAAAGCTTTGCTTCCCGACGTTCGCAGAGTTATCCAATCTGGCACCTTTTCTTTGAAAGATCTCATCGGCCTCCCCGAGGTAGATAGGCAATCGGAATTCCCACCAGAAGGGAGTCTTTGTATCTATATGCGACTATACATCAACCCCCGAGACAAACCTGGGCCATTTCCTGATGCCACTCAAGCAGACTTCAACCGCAACGTGGGTGTCTATATTGGACAAACAGGGCAAACCGCGTATCGAATGCGGCGCCACGATGGAGAAACAAAACCCAATTCAGCCTCTCCCCATTATGCCCGTGCGTCCAAATCCTCGCCTGAAGATCGTCTTGCGATTCCTCTCCAGGTCTGGGATGACCCTTTCACTCCATCCGAAATCATCGATATGGCAGAACAAATGATGATTCTAATATTCAACTCATACCAATCTTTCTTGCTCGTAAGCAAGACTGCCCCTGAAATATTTACCGAGCCAGCGAGGTTCTTCACTTCATTATTCTCTCAGACATCCTCGAAAACCAGATGGCCTCTTCTTCGTCCCTGCGGGCTCAATATCGAAAGTCCCCTTTTGTCGAAAAGATCATGGGCGGGATTTATTTGCATTCCTATGTCGCCAGGAGATCCCCAAACTCGAACATTTACTACTTATCGGGTTCGATGAAACGTCCGTTTCGACGTACGAAGATATCAGACTCTCGCCATCTATCTCCACATCTACAACCCATCGCTTGTAGTAAGACAGTTTTTTTTCCGCATCGTCAATGAACGCTTCCTTGCGCAAAATCAGCGTCACGTGTATCTTGTCTTTGAGGTCATGGATGACAACAAGCCACACCCTCGTCCATGGGTCGGTGTACCGAGTGTTGGTCCATTCAAGAACTTCGAACAGGCGTCAAGTCTGGGTGTACGTATTGAATGGGAAGATGCGTCTACCCATCGCTGGTCTACGGCTCCTCTTCAGAAACAGGGGGGGCTTCTTCCGGAAAAGCTATGACGAAAGTCCTTGAGGAGGACGACAATGAGACGTTCCTGGCGCCCTACCGAGACGCAATGCTGATAATCCAGTGCCTGAATGGAATGAACTACACTGGACCCCTTCATGGTCACCCGAAAGCAGTCACCACTGGGAGTCTCAAGATCAAAGCCTTGGAAACAGATCATATGTCGCAAAACTATCGCTTGGTTGACCAGCCACGAAGTTCCTGTCCTGCTCCGACAATGTCGGAATGGGAAGAGAATTACAACCTTATAATCCAAGAGTTTGCTTCGGAAGCTACACAAGTAGGATTATCAACACCACCTCAGCTGGACGATGAGAGCATGTTGTGCAGTCCTAGGGACGTGTTCAGAGCTGCTAGCAGATCTGGAGCATCAACTCATCCATGCGATACCTGCAGACTTATCAACATGGACGGGAAACTTTTCCCCTGTGAACGGGATCCATCAGACCCCCGAGGATGCTGCAAAGTGTGCGCTCTCCTAAATCGCCCTTGTACGTACACAGCTACGAGTGATTTATCCATCCTCGTAGGCAATCGGAATCCTCGGTCCAACATCAATAACCTTTTCTCCATGTGTCCTGATGGTCCCTTTCGCACTCTATACTACTATTGCGCTCTGTCTCCCGATGATCTCAACCAAGTCCAGGTTGTGCCAGTGCCAATTGAAAAGAGACTTGGATTTGGTATGGAGGATAGCGAAGAAAGTGACCAAGAGGAAGAACAAGAGCAAGCTGGCATGGAGGAAGTGGTGGGAGATGAGGAATGAGTATACTGGTAGCGCAGTTCATGATGTAAAATGGAAAGTTGACGTAGGGGCCAACAGGGCGGTAACGTGAACTTTGCTTGTTGAGGGCATTACTTGCTGGGAACTTTTCTTGATGGGGATATTTTTAGGTAATGAGAAGAGATGTTATTTGTAAAGAAGGTCTCTCTGGCTGACCCAATGATAAGTGAGTGGTTTACAGAATATTTCGCAGCTATCCTCTGTACTTTAGTTCTCTTCTTCTCTTCTGCTATTTTCTTTTCCTTTTATAAGGCCCTAATACTTACAGCAAGCTATTATTATAGGGGTAGGTCTAAGCGATGCTCCCCAGTGTCATCTCCCCTCAGGCTTAGAAAGATATGCTCATTCTTAATGCTCTGAGCCTCTTTTGTCTACCACGGTCATACTCTAGGTTTAGATATTGCCAGGTCTTGGAGGTCCGCATGTTTGGTTAGGTTTAGGAGGATGGTCAGTTCATGAAGGTGGTTATGGTGGTTATGTTATGCATCAGCCTTGTTTGTTTGCTTTTGTAGTAGAAGTAGAATTTCGCTCCTTAGTTTCGTATTCTTTCCCTATTTATCCTGTCTCGCATCATAGCAAGCTCTGCTTATCACACTTTCTCCAATTTTGAAACACCTTCAAGTCTGTGAAGCCAGCCTTTGTTTACCTTCTCAGATTTGTTCGTCAATTGTTGACAACCTCATACATCGACACACTTTCACCAGCGATCATGCAGTACGCCAGAGCCGCATACTGGTAAGCAACCTCTTGTAGTGGCACATTCGTCTCCTTGTACATGATCCCCAGGTTTAGAAAGAGACAGACAACAAAGTTTTCCGACATACCCCATCGCTTCACCTCTAAGCGAGGCTCTCCAGAGCTTTCACCAGGGATATGAGCGACAATGATGAAGCCAAGTGACTCGAGAGACTTGACGGTCACCTTGATAGCCTCAGGTCGCATAACTGACCTCTCATAGCGGTTGCCCAACGCTGCACAGAGCTCTGCAAGTTCAAGTCGGACTTTACTCATGGGTTTCCCGTGGAAGGTTTTCTCCATGGTTTTCGCGAATTGCCTACCTTTGGCAAAGCTGAAATCGGGGCCCTTTGCCAGCTCAGCAATGAAGGCATCGTAAATCTCCCTGCGTTTCTTCCAGGTTTCCGCGGTGGTCTTGCTTCTTTCCTTGCAAAGCTCGCATGCACAAACAAACTCCCAAGATTCAAAGTGTTTCTGAACAACTGGATAGGATTCCAAAGCGTGAGGGGGGCGATAGTAGAAAAGGAGTTCGGTTCCAGCGGGCATATCTTTGGTGACACGGATGATCTGCATGTCGCCGATGAAAGACCGTCGACAGTTGCCAATGCAACAGTGGTTAATTCTGGCAGCGAGAAGCCAAATGCCCGAAGTCTCGAATATGGGGTCTTCATTCTTGGCTGGGGCCGAATCGACTGATTGGCTGAAGATCCTTTCTTTGAAGTACAGGCGAGAGCTTCTTGGGGCACCGAAGGCGTTCAACCCAATGATCCTCTCTACCATGAAGCTATGTCCAAGTTAGCAAAGCTGTATAGCCTTGCCACAATGCAACTTACGAATCAACAACTGGATTACCGTCACATTCAGTGACACCGGGCTTCTTGTAATTCCCATGGCACAGATCTTGAAACACGGGCAGATACTCGGGGTTATGATAAAGCTTCTGGACAATCTGCGACAACAGGTACGCATTGCCGCCAGTCATAACCTTCTTGGTCGACATGTTGATCAAAATGTTCGAGAATTCGTCGACGTTCTTTCCGTCAACAAAACAGTATGCAAATGCCTTCTCACAAAGAATCAGGTCTCCGGCAGACACAGCCTCTGTAGTGAATAGTCCTTGGCCTCGACCGGGTGAGTTGCGGATTTCCACCAAAGAAGAAAATGTGGCGCAGTCGATCAACGGGGGAGTCGCTTCGGTTTGTTTGTGCATGTTTCTAAAATCATAGTTGCCCCTCTTCTGTTCTAAAAGCCTTTCCTCGACGCGTTCAATCTCTGGCTTAACCTGCTGGTTATCGGGAAATATATCGGCAAGGATCTGCAGCTTCTTTTTGCACTCTTCGAACTTGTCCAAGTTGTAGAGTGCGCGAGCTTGAAGAAAGAGAGATTGCTCAGTCGGCGCGGCAGGGTCGTCTCCTTTGATGGCATCCGACAGCGCTTTGTTGGGGCGATCGAGGTTGAAGTTGGCGAGGGATCGGCTTAGAGAGGCCAGTTGCTCTTCTTCGGTGGTTTGTGCTCTCTGAATTGCCTGTGTGTAGCTATCTTTCTGTCAGCCAGAATAACGAAAGCCATAAACATGACTTACGAACGATGAGCAGCGGACCATTGCTGCTTTTCAACAAACCCGTTACCCTCATTGCAGCTCTCGATGCTATCGGTCAGTTTTCTCGGCAAAGGCTTCAGCTCCGGTGGGATTCGCTCGTCGTGACGGTCGAGTTGGATGAGGTCGCCGGGATGATCGACTCGCAGCGGGTAAGGTCCGTCAACACTCTGCTTGAAGAAGGGCTCCTTGAGGATAAACACGGTTCCAATCGGAATGTCCTGCGCACAAGGCACGACATCTTCTGCAGGTTGATGATATATTTGCAACAAGATAGCTGTTCCCTTCTCATCCTTCACGATGACCGTGACAGCGTTGATACGCTCTGGTGGTGTCACTACGCGGATGAAGACCTTCTTGCCCCGATGATGAGTCTCAAGTCTCATTTCGGCGATACAAATGGGCTCAAGGTCTTTCTCGGGAACGATACATGGTGGGTAAGGCTCTGGAAGCTGGGTGATAGGGACGCTCACGTTTCCGGGCTCGGGTTGGGGTTGCGGAAGTAATTTTCCAGCAACCCTGGTCATGAACTGTTGGATGACAACGTCGGCTGAAGGGTGATCATGGACGAGCTGGCCTTTCCTCTTCAAGGCTTGTTTCGCGGAATCATCCATCTGCTCCATGAAAGCGATCAGATGAGCGTCACCTGACAAATCTCGGGTGTTCATCTTGAACCGCCCGATACGCAGTTGCAGTTGAGTGATGAACGGAGTGAACGCTTGAGTGGAAAGATTATCATCAAAACCAGAAACCGTCTGTTTGTTTGGGCATTCGGAACTTGTGAGAGATGTGTGTTTGTAAATGGCAAATTGTTTGCTCAAATGATCTTTGCGATGACGCAACAATAAGATGTTCCAGATGCATTGTTTGCACTGGCAATTCCACTGTCACTGTTGCTGTCACTGTCACTGTCACTGTCAACTCCCGCTGCAATAATAAACAAGCGGGCTATACAGGGATATGCAGACCCAAACTGCTTGTAATATAGGTCAGTATTGGCGCCTCAATAGTGAAAGGAACTCACTTCATGCTAGCTTAGCTATCTCCATCCTAGAGATTTCTTCAATTCTCAATTCTACGAGATGTTCACTGCTGTTGGCCTTGCGATCTCTTTTGTTCATCTTGCCCACTGAGATTACGACCTCTAGGCTCAGTTCAACAACTTAATATCTTTATTAACATATTGTTTACCTTTAGTCTCACCCAAATCAGTCTTTTGATACGGCAGTTCCAGTGCGCCAAGCGAAACTCCTCGAATGAGGCTAAATTGGGCAGCTCGTGATCATCAAATCTGGTGGCTTCCGTAGCTCAGTTGGTTAGAGCGTCGTACTAATACTTCAATTCCGAGTATCCGGTAATGCGAAGGCCTCTGGTTCAAGCCCAGGCGGGAGCAGTCCCAAACGCCATTCAGATGTTTCTTTTTGCTTGTTTTGAGATTGTGTTGTCGATAGTTTGCTATATTTTGGTGTTGGTTAGCATTTTGGGCGAGAACCTGAACAAGAGGTCGCGTTGGGGCATTGGCACAACACGGCCACCAAAACAGCGAGATAAATTGCCAATCAAGACGCTCAACTCGCTAGCGCCTTCATTAAAGCACTAAACCTTCGTGTGTTGTGCTGGAAATCTCTATGTTACGGCGCAGTAATGTCTAAAGTGTTTTTTGTCACTGCGCAGCATATGCCAGATCCCGTATACGACCAAGCATGTGAGTCTCTTTATAAACCATTAGATGATGAGGCGATCAAAAAGGACTCTTCATATCTTTTCCCTCCACAATTGTTTCAGCTGCCAGCTCAGCCATCTGTGTCATTCACCGCGTGAACATCACCAAAGAACAAACAGGAACATCCTGGTCCTCACAAGGCAGAATTCTCATCTAAAAACTGTTGTTGTCTGCACCAGGTTAGCTTAAGACGAAAAGGATAGTGAAGAACTGAGAGACCAAAGCCATAGCGCCAAAAGCCGGTAGTCTAGACTGGTCTAGTGGCGCAAATAAATAAGGTTAAAAAGTAGCTTCGCTTAAACAAGCAGCTGTCAACAAATCAACTACCCTGTTTGGGTGATCACAGGTGTCTAATTCCGTAAAGTGGACGGAACTAGTGGTTGTAGCTGCTCATTCATCTGTCAGGGCTGAATGACACTAATAAGGATGGCTTTTCAAGTTGAAATGCATCATGCGCGCTATGCGGCCAGGGGTTTTTGTGGGATAAGAGGTATATTTCCTTTCAGACAGCCCCTTCTCCCCAAGACTTTCCAGAAACCTAGCAATTGTCTTTGTCTCAGTTATGCGTCACTACAATTTTCTTCCATTCCTTGCCTCGGCACTTGTCGCCCCGGTCCTCGCTGGACCAGGCCAAAGCCTCGATGCTATCTGCAAATCCACCGAAGGAACCTACGGTTGCGACGCATACTTCAAGATCCCATTCGGCTCAGAGCCTATCACAACTTGTGTCAATACAAGCCCCTGCGGCGTGCAGATTCTCACCAACAATCGAAACATCTGTGATCTGATCCAAGATGCAATGGGAAATGATAACTTTGTTGTTGGTTATCCCGCTTGGTGCAGAGAGGCGCCACGGGCTATCAAAGAGGTCAAGACCGAGCGTGCAGTCTGGGTGGATGGTAAGCTCAAAGGCGCCAAATGGGTTGCTCTGGCCACTGCGAACAGCGCTGAAGAGGTTGGTAGCCCTCTCTTATCGACGCATCTCGACACGATCTGATACTAACCCTGACGTAGGAATTCGATAATCGCGGCTTCAAGGTTCAGAGCAACAAAAACACTATTCTAGCGAATCAACTTGCCGATAAGGATGGCTGGGTAGTACAGAAAGCCGCCGAGGTAATTTACTCTCAGCCACTCCAGCTCAGCTCGAACCGATTATTGACCATATCGCAGATTAACACAAAGAGCTACTTCGATCTAGTTGATTGCCTCAATAGCTGCGATACATCTGGTTGCTCTGAATCTCAAGTCAAAGCTGTGACGGATTGGTTCCTGGAATGGATTCCTCGGGGCACAGAAATCAGGAACGGCCAGATGTCCAAGATGTTGGCCGACTGGGAAAAGACTTTCGCTACGCCATACAAGAACCGCATCACTGCTATCAAGACGGCAGCAACCACTGTTCAAACTCGCGTCAAGACTGTCTCCACCAAGGTTGATGATATTAAGAAAAGCATTTGCCAAAAGAACGCCTGCACTGGCAAGACTGCTTCAACATATCTCAATAACGGTCAGTCACTATTCTGTTCAGTGAGATCTCTCCTTGTGCTAAATTTCATAGTGTCGGGTGCCCTAAAAGCCGTCAAGGACCTTCAGAACATCATCGCTGCCGCAAACTCGGCAGATGAGAAGCGCAAGTATATCTACTACAACTATCTTGGAAACATCCAGGCCTCGTATAATCTCGACCCTCAGAATCTTGTCCCAAATAACCTGAACGATCTCCTTGATGATGGAAGGTTCAATACCCTTGGTGGAATCATGCACGGTTTCGGCACTGTTGCCTCAGAGCTGAGCATGTATGCCAACGACATCAAGAGGAACCTCACCCCTCTTATTCTTCTCACCAAGCACGAGAGCAGATCTCGCGACACGTTGAAGAAGATCAACGCTCAGCTTACTCAGAACTGGAAGAACAATGCAGAACTGTCCAAAACTGCCACATCCCGCAAGGTTCGCGATGGGTTCATCCAGATTCAGGGTCTGCTCAAGAAGGAACTCCAAGGCTCTTTGACATCTCTCATCGACGCTATCGATGCCTTCGATAACGACTTCCAAAAATTCCCTCTCCGAGGTAACAAGATGGAAGTCACGTATGGTACTGCCTCTTATGACCGTTGGTTCAACCTTGAGTTTAAGCACCCTTGCAGAAAGGAGGTCACAAAGACTTTCACGGAAGCTGGGTTCTCCAAGGATCACACTTGGCCAGTTTTTAGCCCTTGTACATTTACTGCTCAGAAGGTGGATCTACCCAAGGGATGGATTCCTTACATTAAGTATCGATTTGTTAAGGTTTGATTACGCTACAAGTTATGGAATGGACAAGGAGCGGCAATTTGGAAAGAATACCTAATATTATGTACGTTTAGGGAAGGTTTAGGTAGAGTTTATAATTCTTTAGGGCCCACAAGCTTCACGGCATCTGAAGAGATATATTGAGAAATAGCATGTTCGACTTGTTTTTATTCATTGACTATAAACTCAAACCGGAGATTCCTTCTTCAAAAGACTCGAGTCGCTCTCCTCCCAAGGATGAACCCTCTCAGCAGCCCAGACCATCTCCACATGCTTAGCACTTCGCGGTGTGATACTATAATCATACTTGACAGGGTGGCTGATCAATCCAGCTGTACCATCAATCACAACATCAATCTCCTTTCCGTTCTCATCAACCGCCTTGCGCATATCAAACACTGCCAGTAGTCGTGCAATAGTCATGAAGATACTATCTTCAGCCAAGTATCGACCAGGGCAGATTCTTCGACCATAGCCGAAAGCGTAGTCACCGGGGTCAGGCTCATCTCGAGGGGAGATGTAACGTTCAGGCTCGAAGTCATCTGGGTTGGGGTACAGCTCAGGGTCGTGCAGGATCCACCATGTTGAGGGGATGAGATACGTGCCCTTGGGGATACGGTATCCTCCGTACTCGAGTTCTTCCTCAGTAACGTGGGTTGTCGTGGTAGGTACGACAGGCATCCATCGGAGAGCTTCCTTGCAGAGGGCATTGACATAAGGCATACGGTCCTGGTCGGCAAAGGTAGGCAGTCTTTCGCCACCAGTAACGCTATCAATCTCAGCCTGGGCCTTCTTCTGAACCTCGGGGAAAGAAATCATGGCAAGGACAAAGCTGCTAATAGTTGAGACGGTAGTATCAGCGCCACCACCGTACATGATGGTAGCGGTGGCCTTGACAGCTTCAATATCCTCCTTGGTAGGCTCTCCAGTCCCCTTCTCATTCTTGAACGATTTGCTGCTCATCAATTGAGAAACATAGGAAGGTCGGTTTGTTCCACTCGCCATCTGATCCATAACAAAGTTGTAGGGTGTATTCAATGCCTGGTCGGTAGTGTTGCGCCACTCCCTTGCAGTCTTCTTAAAGCTAGTACCAGGGAACCAATCAGGCAGACTGTTGAGGCTGGGGATAATGTCGACAGCCCAGGAAAGAGGAACGAAGGCGTCAGAGAAATTGATCATCATAGTCTCAATTAGGCTAACGAGAGGGTCGAGTTTCTTGGGTTCGATGTTGTATCCGTAGACGATTCGGAGGATGATAGCGCTTGCTTCACTGTTTATAAAGTTTGTCAGTGTTATTCTTACCGATGTAGCCACAAGCAAGTAGCTCTTTTGGCTTGGGCCAAACTCACGTCTTGATGTGCTTCTGGAGCTCCTCGGGTCTCTCAATCGTTCTGATAAGGAACCGAAGTGACTCCAATTCCTGAGTGTCGCGGAATTCAGAGCAAATCAACTTGGTACCCATCTGCTGATGGACCAGCTTACGGAAATACCGAAACTTGTTTCCATAAGGAATAACAGGAAGGAATACGCTATAGCCGCAAAGTTCACTTGCAAAGGGAGACCAAGGTCGTGAGGATGTCTTGGTAGATCTCTTCTCTAGTAGCTCATGGATGGCAACTCGATCATTAAGCACAATGAGGGGAGTGCCGAGGACATTGATAGAGCTGATAGGGCCGTAGAGATCCTTAAATTTGGCCCAGTGCTTGTACTCTGCTGTTCCAGCTGGTGGTAGATCAAAGATGTTACCGACAATGGGGAGGGGTTTGGGGCCTGG
>JAADJG010000175.1:0-39633 GCA_012932025.1 Fusarium austroafricanum
TGTTTTATTTTTTTTTTTTTTTTTTTTTTTTTTTTTTAACAAAGTTTAATTGTTTGTCATTTGATCCACCTCGACCTCTCACTATTACAGTATCTTCCGCTTCTCGACTCTGCCCCCATCCACGTATGCTTTACGCGGTCATCACGTCCCAGCTTCACCCCTTGACCCCCAACGACCCAACCTTGGCTGATGTTATATCACTACCCACTCATGAAACTTGCGACATACCGATATAGCGATCGAACCGCTTCCATATTACCGCTGCCATGTATCTTCCTCGGCAATTGATCTCGAAACTATACGTCCATCTTCAGCAAACACGCCACCCACTCTCCCCGCCTGTGCTCATTCTTGTCGCCCTCGAACCCGATGCACTCTGTGCTTGCAGAATCCTCACTCGACTATTAAAACATGACTACATTCCTCACAAGATCCAGCCTGTTGCTGGATATACAGATCTCGAGAAGGCGGGTCGAGAACTGGTCGTGCCTATGATGGAGTCTCAGGGAGGCAGCGGCGGCGTCGTTGTTTGCCTTGGTGTTGGAGGAATGGTTGATCTGGGACCACTTCTTGGTCTTGAGCCCGAAGGTGACGATGCCCCTTATAGCGGCGTTGAGGTCTGGGTTATGGACGCTCACCGACCATGGAACCTGGGAAACGTTTTTGGCGGGTTTCCCCTCGACCCCGAAACTGAGATTTCGTCATCTTATCAATCAAGGTGCCCTGCTGGGGTCAATGGTGGCATGATTGAATCAGCATTTAAGCCTGGTAAAGGTGGTGTCATTGTCTTCGATGACGGTGACATTGTAGACGATATGCAAACTGAGCGCGATGCGTACCTAGAGTTAATGGAGATGCCCGAAGTCGATGATGATGGTGAGGACTTCGGCGATACCGACGATGAAGACGGAGACGAAAACCCCGACAATATCGCCCAAGAATCCGCCCGTGCAGGTCAAAAACGCAAAAGCTGGTCAGATGCAGAAGACGATAGTGACGACGATAGGCCGCACCAACGACGAAGGAGTAACTCGGTATGGTAACCTAACTATTTTGTACTCGTTTTTACTGACATGATCGCGTAGTCCAGTTCCATTGCGGAGTCACCACGGCGTCCACAGCAACGAGGACTCCTATCTTTACGACAGCCCAACATTGGGTTGTCAAGCGATCCAGTCGAACCGCCCTCTGGGGCACAACTGCCAGCAGAACTGTCGCCACGCGCACAACGAAGACAACTAATACGGCTGCGACAAAAACACGAAGCCATCCTACACCAGTACTACAAAGTTGGATCGTCTTTCTCAGAACCACTGTCATCGATGATGTATTCGCTTGCTTCTGATCTTGGTAGAGCAGACAACGACCTGTTGTGGCTATCAATCGTCGGAGTCACATCTATGGAACTCTACGGTCGTTCATCAGCAGGTATTGCCGCGCCTGTTAGACAGAGCAATAAGAGTCGCCCAACAGGCTGGTTGGGGACTCGAGGCACTAGAATACGTCAAGAGTTGCGTGATGAGGTCAGGCGATTGAACCCCCCCGAGCTTACGAATGGGCGTGTCGCCGTGGAAAATACCGGCGTGATCCCTACTACAGCGAGGAACCCGGAAGACACTGGAATCCGGCTGTCCCCCGAGCCCAGATTCCTGCTCATCCGGCATTGGAGTCTCTACGACAGTATGCTGCATTCGCCATATCTATTTTCTCGCCTCAAGACTTGGAGCGAAGCGGGAATCAAGCGACTCCATAAGTTGCTTGCAAAAATGGGAGTCAGCCTTGCCCAGTGCAAGCAGAGCTATACCCACATGGACATGATGCTGAAGCGCGAGCTCAGAGCAAAGCTGCTGAAATACGGTTCTCTTTATAACCTTGACGAGATGGTGCCGTCGGTCGATACGGATGGTAAAGACCGTGCTGGCGCCAAAGATGGATGGGGCTTTGTCCGAAGTTGGGGATGGCGGGCAACACTGAGTGCTCAGGACGTTGGCGTCGTTATTGGCGCACTCTTGGAGGTGGGAAAGCATGTTCAGACCACAGACTCAGCTGTGACAGCAAGTCAGGCTGGACGGGACATAGAAGAAGAGGCCGAGTTTGCAGCTCAGGGAGAGGAATGGATCGAGCGGTTCTGGGAGGCATACGATGCGCTCGAAAAGTAAGTACATGGCTATTCTAGACTTCAATTACTGCTTACTGACTTGTAAAGCATCGACGCACTGAAAGCCGGTCTCCCCACTGCTCAGTTTCTCCACCGGGCAATTTACCGGACAGGAACATCTCTCATTAACAAGAAGCAGATCAAGCATCTTCGTGCTTTCCGCATGTGTGTGGTTAAGGAAGGCCCTGACGTTGAATTGTTCACCCATCCCGCCGCACTCACGAAACTGTCACTTTGGATAGGCGAAGCTCTTGCAGAACAAGAGAGAGAAGCACACGGCAAGCTATCACATGGTGGCCGTGGCACACCCCTTGTCGTCGCCAGTCTCAACGAAAAACGGGGTGTATATGTCGTGGTTGGCACTGGTGGCGGAGGTGGTCCGGATACCACGCTGCTTGACAGAGAGGCGGCCAAGAAACGAAAAACCGAAAGAGAAGCAAAGTTGAAGAAGAAAGAAGAATCGCGTTTAGCAAAGCAGAAGATTCGAGAGGATAAGCGCGCAGCTCGACGAGACGCGGGTGACGATGACGACGAGCTGGAGACAGAATCAGAGGACTCTGACAGTTCAGATTCTGACGCGTCAGATGACGAAGACGTGGAACATGAAAAGGGCTACGGCCTCAACAAGTTTGGGATCGCGTTTCAAGAGGTAGTGGTAGAAACGAACACGCGGGTTCGTATTGACAGCTTTGAGCATTGTGTGGTAGAGGTGAAGAAAGAAGATCTTGGTGGCTTCCTCGAGAGCTTGAGCATGAAGGTTGTTGTGGGTTAAAGAGTGCGATGGCGTGGTGTGACATGGCATGATTAACAAGTTCAATGATTGTATACGTGGGCCTGATCCGGGAGATGCAAGCGGACGAGATGATTGCTTTTTGAATTGGATATCTTCCAAGCTGGCAGATGGATAGGAGTAAGGAAGCATTATGATTTGGGACAGATAGCATGCATGGGTGGAACTATGGTTAAGATACCTATAAGCAAGCAAGACTTCTCTTTGGGAGTATATTGAGTACTAACTATACACTTGGATTCGTTACCATGAAGCTTGTGACACAGACGTACCATGGAGGCTAAAGACCTTTGGGTGTAATACAGCATTTGAGCTGTGAGGCCTCTGATAGAACATGTAATTTGACAGGGGTGGTGTAGAGTAGCATGTCATCCTCAGCTTTTGCTTGGAAGCTAGCTAGATAAGGTGAAGCAGCGTTTAGTTGAGGTGGGTGGGCGCAGCAAAAAAAAAAAAAAGCTTATTAAAGATAGAGTGGTTTGGCGCCGGCTTGGCATAGAAACTCCTTTCCTTGCGAGTTGTGACACATGAGTGCTTATCATAATACGTGAATTACCTACGTTGATTATTAAGAGTTCCCAAGTTGTTGGAGTTTGAAGAAGGTCTGAGTGCGTAGGTACCTGAGTTATAGAAGGTCACGAGAACAATAAGAAGTCCACACAGACCACGAACTAGTTGTTCTAGAACCGAGAACTTTGATCGGAGACTTGATCCTTGTGCTTTGGAGAGATGATAAATCGAAGCTCAATTACAGACGGCACTCCATAATTACCGAGAAGGGATTACCAAGAATCCATGTTGGTCAGTAATAGCACAGCCACACTCTAATGGTTGCGTCTTCAGATCGTTGCTGTGACTACTGGCGAATATATGCTTAGACGCTTAAAGAGGCAGCTGGTATTTCTGGAGTGAAGCTCATTGAAAACAGGTGTTAAATCAGTTTGGGATATTGCAATCATTCACTGCCCTACGTGAGGTATCCTCGTATCCAATCCATTGGCTCGAATTTATTATCGGACGTGCCAGAAAACCAGATTTCTGCTGGGTCAAGAAGTGTGGTTTCGCTTACCAATTGGATGGATGGCATCACGGACCCGACCACTTGGAGGTTCCAGCGGGGTTCTGAACAACAGAACCCCGCCCCCACTACAAGTGACCTGCAATCAGCACTGAGACCCCTATGATGTGCCGATAAATGCGCTGGAAGGCGCCCGACTTTAACCCAGCGGAGTTATTGCCATCTCGGACCCCTCTGCGTGGTCTCCCGCCTCATCCTCGTCCTCGTGCTCCTTGCCTTCCCACTTCCAATTCCAGGCCATGCTTAGCCTTACACCTCCATTGCATGTGTAGGCAAGTAGGTAGTATCTAGCGACCTCCACTTCTACCAATCTACTACGTAGGTACCTTAGTTACCATTTCCACCTTTCTCCTCTTGTCACTACTCTACTCTTCTCCTTGCACTACTTGACTCTACTTTTTCCTCCCTTGAACAACCTGAACTTCTTCTTCACCTTGTGTTCTTTGGCTGTTGCAACTCTCTCTCCCTCTATTCGCCCGTCGCTGTCGCACGACCCTGAGAGCTATTAAGCCTCCCCCTCACTAAGCGCTTCGCTTCCCTCCAGCCCCGACGTAACCTACATATTTCATCCTCAATCCTCCCGATATCGATATCATCGACATCGGCATCATCATCTACCACGTTCCTCCTCGATAAGCGATCCTTTCATACGCCGAGCTCATCCTCATCTTTGGCGACTTGGCTCTCCAGCCCCTCGTTTACCTCGAGATACAAGATAGTCCCGGACAACCAAGTCTTGCGTCGACGTTCGCGCAATTCGCGCTCTACCTCATCTTCTGCCATTAACAAACTAAAGTCTGAGACGTCATGGGCAAATCGTAAGTTTACTCCTAGCCAATTTATGCTGTCTTGAGGGTCGTTTTGTATCATTCTTCTGCCTCTATTGCTTCCATATCTTTGAGTGACGTTGCGTCACTTGCTGCCAGTATCTCATCGGGCGCAAGCGCATTTGTCAACATCGGATCCCCGCGGAAGCTAGAGACCGACGTCATTATACCTTAGGATCGGCCTCATGACAATGATAATTCAGCACTAACCTTCGCTGCGTTTATTCAGACAGTCCAAGCTCTCCCAAGATCAGCTCGTCGAGCTTCAAAAGTCGACCCATTTCGACAAGAAGGAGCTGCAGCAATGGTACAAGGGTAAGTCTCTGTCGCTCACGCGGCCTCTTACTTGGTTTGCACTGCCTGCATACCTAAAGTCTAGACCACTTCGCATGATGAGAATGGGTACCTGATACCAGCGCTAGGCTTCCTCAAGGACTGCCCATCGGGCACACTCACCAAGGAGGAGTTCCAAAAGATCTACAGACAATTCTTCCCGTTCGGAGATCCAAGTTCATTTGCCGATTATGTATTCAACGTATTCGATAGCGACAAGTCCGGCACTATTGATTTCAAAGAATTCATCTGCGCGCTAAGTGTTACCAGCAGAGGCAAGATGGAGGATAAACTGGATTGGGCGTTCCAGCTGTACGACATTGATGGCGATGGCAAAATTAGCTATGACGAGATGCTCAAGATTGTCGAAGCTATCTACAAGATGGTGAGTGTCGGCTTGCTGCCCCACAACATCCGTTTCATGTTCTCGGCCCTTTCCGGGAGATAGGGATGGACAGCATAACGAACCCATACTAAACATGTTTAGGTCGGCTCCATGGTTAAACTACCCGAAGACGAAGATACCCCCGAGAAGCGAGTAAGGAAGATCTTCCGCATGATGGACAAGGATGAGAACGGCAGTCTAGACATGGAGGAGTTCAAGGAGGGTAGCAAACGGGACGAGACCATTGTCTCGGCGCTATCCCTCTACGATGGTTTGGTATAGAAGTAACGAGATCCCACCAACAATGGAATGAACAGAATATAGGCGAGAAAGGAACCGAAGGAAAGAAAGAAAGAAAGAAAGAAAGAAAGAAAGAAAGAAAGAAAGGGAGAGAAACAAATACGAATGAAAAGAAGGACCCATGGGTGCCATACTTGGCCAGGAGTGTGAGGAGCTTTTGTCTTTTTGCTTTTCCTGTTTGTCCTTGACCCCAGGGCACGGCCTCTTGCTTTGCGAGGGTCTTGAGAAGTCTATGATTATGGAATAAATCGATTTTGCAACGTTTGAACGGGCGTTTGTATGTATTTCTGCGCTGAATGAATGAATGTATTAGATTCTGGGTAGTCTGGCTTAAGATGTGAATACTCAGATGAGATGAGCCCCCCGGGGTCTTTTTTACCATCATCTTTAACGATTTTGAGCCATAAGTTTGAGTCTCACTGGGTTGATATACGAGGCTAGGTATCTGCCATTGATAATGGATAGACCGAGCTCGTCGCTGTGGCATACGAGACTGGTAGCCCTGCAATATTATATCCACAACTGGGTAAGACAGTTGGTAGGTACTGATTATCACCATCATCGCCTTTTGGTGGCTTTTGCAAGTGAAAGAAATATTAATTCGTAAAGTTACTGATTTATGGAAGCGGGATCCACTTACACTCAACTCCCGTGCTCGGCTAGGTCGATTGCTTTTCACACTATCTCCATATCAGACCTTTTTAACGACATGCTCTATTTAACATGACACGATCTTTTTGCTGCGGTTCATCAGACCTGATAACACCTCATAATGGATTTTGTAAATAATCTCCTGGCAAATCTTGAGCCTGAAGCTGAAGATGCGGAAGAGGGTAAGCTTACAAGGTCCTTCCACTCACCCTCATGCAGGTCTCACTAACACGTATAGAAACATTCATGCTGTATTCTCAGCCTATCCCTTCGATGAACCTTGGATTCATAGACGCGCGTGCTGCTTCAGTTGATGTCTCAGTTGCTGATCGAGACTATACTATTCATCAATCCCCCACTGTCCTCTCATCTTCACGAGCAGGCGGGACAACCGGAGCTGGTAGGTCTCTCCTTACCGTACACCCTCACTTCTCAAAGGAACAGGGAGACGCTGACGTAAGTTCTAGTCTTGTGGAAGATAGCACCTAGCTTCGCTTCATGGCTCTCTTCTCCCTCTAATCCCATCCTCACCAATACCATCCACCCCAACGCCTCCATCCTTGAGCTCGGATGTGGCATCTCCCCCCTGAGTGCCCTAGTCCTTGGTCCACGCGTAGCACGCTATGTCCTCACCGACCAGTCCTACGTGCAGCGCATTGTCCAACGGAATCTCGACGAGAACTTCTCTTCGGCATTCAGCTCGGGAACTTCCACGCCTACGAGTGGTCGAGGCAAGAAGAAGCGAAACGGGCATGTTCATGACAATGGCGCGGCTCAGTCGAATATGCGCTTCACAACACTTGACTGGGAGACAGACGAGGTCACGCCGTCTCTCACTGGCTCCGATGAGACTCGCAGCTTTGACGTTGTTGTTGCTTGTGATTGTGTGTATAACTACGCTCTGGTAGATCCTTTTGTTCAGGCGTGTGCGGATGCATGCCGCTTGAGACTCTCTGATGAAGCATTTGCAGATGCGGAAGAGAAACGGCCATGTATCTGTATCATTGGGCAACAGCTCCGAAGTGACGAGGTTTTTGAGTCCTGGCTCAGGGCTTTTTCAGCCTCGTTCCATGCCTGGAGGGTTTCTGATAATGTATTGCCCGAAGAGCTGCGGCCCTCAGCCGGCTTCGTTGTGCATGTCGGTATCCTCAGAGATGAGATGAGATGAGAGAAAGAAACTAACCTCGTTATATATAAATACATACATGACCTAAGATCCATTCTACCTTTCATCGATAGCAGCAGTGGCTCGCATTCAGCTTTTTGTAATAATTAAGTTTATACCGCGCAAAAGGCGCTCTTGTTTGTATTTCTAGTCTTATCGACCGACTGTGATCATTTTGTTCCATAAACATTTTGGGAGTATCCATCCATATGACTATCTTCTCCGAATTTTTACATAGTTTTTTGCAACCGTCAGTGCGGGCAAAGTCAGCAACCCGTTGTCTCCACCAACCCAAGCAAAGATTCGAAAAGACAGAAACCAAATGCTAATCGTCATATGCCATTATACTCATATTCCTTTGCCGTAAAGTCATTCAAATATTCGTTCAGTGCGTTCGCTAGATCACCACTCGAGAGGCTCCTTCTTTTCCTCGCCTCGATTTGTCTTAGGAACAGGCAGAGCCTTGGCAGCCAGCTTGCCACCCTGTCCAGGACGCTTCAGATAGCCAGTGCCGTCCAGCCAGGGGGTGTTTTGTGTCATACGTCGCTCAAACTCGGCGATCTTATCGTCCTGTTGCATGGTCAGGCCAATGTCGTCAAGACCGTTGACCAGACAGTGCTTGCGGAACTCCTCAACATCGAATGAGCAAATGGTCTCGCCATCAGCGTTCTTGATTAGCTGGTTGGGAAGATCAATCTCAATGTCGCGGTTGGCCCGAGCCTCGGCAGCGATGGCCTCAAGGTTGTTCTTGTCCTCGATCCTGATGGGCAGCATGCCGTTCTTGAAAGTGTTGTTAAAGAAGATGTCGGCAAAGGACGGAGCGATGATGCACTTGATGCCAAAGTCGAGAAGGGCCCAAGGAGCGTGCTCACGAGAACTGCCGCATCCAAAGTTGGGTCCAGTGACGACCAGAGTCTTGGCCTGTCGGTAAGGTTCCTGGTTCAAGACAAAGTCGGGGTTCTCGGACCCGTCTTCCTTATATCGAAGCTCGTAGAAAAGAGCGTTTCCGAGACCAGTTCGCTTGATGGTCTTGAGGAACTGCTTGGGGATAATGGCATCGGTGTCGACGTTGGACCGATCCAGAGGAGCAGCAGCGCCCTTCCAGATGGTGAACTTGGGTAGTCCAGAAGCAGCACCCCCAGCGTTGGCCAGAGTGTTAGTGTGAGGCTGAGTATCCTGAGGCTGGTCACCAATCAACTCTCGCTCCTCTGAGTCGTCCTTGGTTCGCTCATCCACGTGAGGCTCCTCCGCTGGGAGCTCACGGGGCTTGAAGGTGGACTCGTGGGTGTAGTGAGACAGCTTGCGAACATCGGCGAGCTTGCCAACAATACCTGCGGCAGCAGCCATGACAGGAGACATGAGATGGGTTCGACTAAGAGCACCCTGTCGACCCTCAAAATTTCGGTTGGATGTACTGGCACATCGCTCCTTGGGGGCCAGAATATCGGGGTTCATGCCTAGGCACATACTGCACCCAGCTTCTCTCCACTCGAAACCGGCATCAACAAAGATCTGGTCAAGACCTTCCTCCTCAGCCTGGGCTTTGACAAGACCAGAGCCAGGGACCACCATGGCGCGCTTGATGTTCGCAGCAACCTTGCGTCCCTTGACGACATTGGCAGCAGCTCGCAGATCCTCAATTCGGGCGTTAGTGCATGATCCAATAAAGACCTTATCGACGGGAATATCCTCCATAGGTGTTCCAGCAGTCAATCCCATGTACTCGAGCATGCGGCGGCCGGCAGCCTTCTTGCTCTCGCTGCTAAAAGTCTCGGGATCAGGGACACAGCCGGTAATGGGAACGACATCCTCGGGGCTGGTTCCCCAGGTGATAGTAGGAATAATGTCCTTGGCGTCAATGAAGACATCAATATCATACTTGGCGCCAGGGTCAGACTGGAGGGACTTCCAGTAGGAAACGGCCTGATTCCAAGTCTCGGAGCCATACTTGGGAGCAAGAGGGCGGCCCTTGAGGTATTCGAAAGTTATCTCATCAGGGGCAACCATACCGGCACGGGCACCACCCTCAATGGACATGTTGCAGATGGACATGCGGGCTTCCATGCTCAGGTTGCGGATGACGGATCCGCAAAACTCAATAACAGCACCAGTACCTCCGGCAGTACCGATCTTGCCGATGGCGTGGAGGACAACATCTTTGGAGCTAACACCAGGGGCAAGCTCGCCGTCGATCTGTATCCTCATGTTCTTGCTGCGCTTGGTGATAAGGCACTGGGTAGCCAGAACGTGCTCAACCTCACTGGTGCCAATACCGAAGGCTAGGGCACCAAAGGCGCCATGTGTCGAGGTGTGGCTGTCACCACACACAACAGTGGTTCCAGGGAGGGTGAAGCCTTGCTCGGGGCCAATGATATGGACGATACCTTGTCGCTTATCGCCCAATCCGAAGTATGTGACACCAAACTTCTTAACATTCTCCTCCAAAGTGACACACTGCGTTCGCGAATCGTCCTCCTCGATAAATGAAGCAATGTCTTTGAGAGCTTTACGGGAAGTGGTGGGGACGTTCTGCAAGGTCCAGGGTTAGCAAAGATTCTCTAATGTCCACCATTTATAGAGTGGCTCTCAGTTCATTGGCAGGCGTACATGATCAGTGGTAGCCAGAGTGCAATCCGGTCTTCGGACTTTTCGGCCTGCATTCTCAAGGCCCTCGAAAGCTTGCTGTTGGCGATTTCGGTTAGCGGATGCTCGGAACCTCCGTCGATCTTTTGGAGGGGACTTGTACTTACTGGTGATGTCACCTCGTGCACCAAGTGCCGGTCTTTGGTCAACTTTTGTCAGTTCAATGCTCATTAGTAAAATTGGGCACATAGACACATACCGATATAGAGGAGGATTGTGCCATCGAGCTTCTCGTCGACAATATGTGCCGAGAAGACCTTGTCGTACAGAGTCTGAGGAGTACCTACGGGAGCAGGCATTTCGACAATTTGAATCACTCTGAGTGGGCAACCTTTTAAGAGTATTGGAAGAAGTGATTAATGACGTGAGTGAAGGGAGGGAGAGATCAGGAATGCGGGGTGGAAGGAAAAGTATATATATGTTGTTGGTTGAGGAGGAAGAAGGGAGGAAGGATGCAGGTAGTTGTTAGGGGGAAGAGAGGAACCTTAAACTCTCCGCTTCAGAAGGGGGAAAGAGATAGATATAACGCAGCTGAAAGGGATCTGGAATTGGAAAGAAGGCGCCTGCCTCTGGGGTTTATCAACAAAATTTCATCTGAGCGCCCCTCCCCTACCCAATTCCACGAGCTTCATAGAATTGGCACGAGGTCGCCGATGATCGGAGGGGTCCGTTTGCGGCTGTCAGCAATTGGAGCTCATAGAGAGGCCAGAAGCATCATGACGGGCGTCAGCGCGGGGTAGATCCACTGCTGCCTCTCGCACTGATTGCTAAATAATCTGTTGCTATTGGCTACTGGCAGATCGCTGCTTTTTCAACCTCCGATGTCAAAAGTCCAAGACCTCCGATTGCCATTTAGATTTTGCCCTTTCTCGAACTCCACGGCTCTATCCTGGTCTAATTACGGCATCGATTCACTTACCTTGATCAATGCCGAATTTTGATTTTTGCAAATTAGCTAATAGTATCAGGGTTTGGTTGGTCCTCACACAGGTTGACATTTCACATGAAGCCAACCAGGCTCATGTAATAGAAAGCATTGCCCGGAACATGTTCAGATCACTATTAATCATGCATCGATCTATTAATTCTGTACCGTAAAAACGCATCATCTATTTTTACTTTCCTCCGCATCCGCCATCGGCGCACGGCTTGCCCCGGGATATGTCGACTCCGGCACCGGTCCTTTCCCGTGTATCCGCCCGGCCGCTATGCCTAGTCGTAGATGTAGACTCCGGTCAGGCTCCGCCGAAACATTGCCAGTGCCTCATCAACCACACAATCCCAGTCTTCATCCATACACTTCATTGTGATTGCAGTCAACTCCATACTCCACACCAAAAGCATAATTAACCCGAATATCAGAGGAAATGCGAGACAAGTACTCGCCAAGTCTCTCCAGCCGTTTGCTGCGCGATCGGTAGCTCGCCAATATGGGGAGCTCTTATCAAAGACAGGTTTCACCGCTTTCCAGTAGAATCTCAAAAGCCCCATGTTGTACCCCTTGATCGTACACAGAAACTCCTTGATAGCATCCCACAGTCCTCCCGCTTCACCCTGGTGAGATCTGTTACTGGAAAGATCTGCGGTGCCGTCTTCGGCGTTCCGATGTCTTGGAAGACTGCCTGGTACGTGCACCCCCAGGTACATTGCTTGATTGCTGGCCTCTGTCATATGTATTTGGGATAGAAGGGAGACATTGCTCAACCGAGAACTCTCCTTCTGAGGTATCGTTCGTTTTCCCTCCTTCATTTCGATGTCCTTGACTTCCGTTGCACAGGTGGATATTAACAAACTGCTGCATCGGTGCTGTTCTGTAGCCACCTCTGCAAGGAGTTCCATCATTTGCTCTTGACGACTCTCCGATATAGTATCGGTCACTTGAGTCTCTTCCACGAACCCCGATTTCGGCAATGTATTCAGTCCACGATTCCTTTGGGAGGCTTCTAAGCTGTCTGGCGTCGTACCAAAGCCTCTTAGGTTGTGAATCACCCGGTTGAGCTTGCGCCTGCGCCTGCGTTGTAGGCCTTCTTGGGCCTCCTGGCCTCTCTCCGGGAAGGATTTCGACGTTATCTGGTCGGACCCAGTAGTGGTGGTGGTGGTTGTGAATGCACACGCCTCCTTGACTTCGTACCTACTCGTGATGTCTTTGTTCGCGTGTTGTGCCCAGATCTGGTCCTCGTTGCAGTCCTTGTTTTCGGGTATCGTCTGAAATTGATGTAAGACTCGGGGAGGAGTCTCTTTGACTATCTCCCTTCTGTCTAGCTTTATTCCTTTGGTTGCCTTGGACAGAATTTGCAGCTCTTGTTTGATTTCTACTTCTCCCGTGGGAAACGGAGGAGCGGTGAGGGGATCTTGAGTCTCTGACCGCTCTGCCTCTTTTTGGAGTAGTGGGCCTGTTGTGATCCCAGCTTTCAATGCTCGTCGCTGGAGAAGTTGGACTGTTGGTGACGGTGCTAGATCGCTCAGTGCCTCTTTTTCCCAACTTGGGTATGTCTTCGGGCTTCCTGTTAGACGTGGGCTCTATACACGTCCTGCCAGGGCTTGCTGTGGGAATGTCAAGCGTTGAATGCGTTGGGACTGGTTTTCTGGGAAACTTGACGCGGTTGGTATCAATATTATCGGGAGGATAATGGATTTCTCGTGGTTGGTCGTCGAATCTTGCACGGAGTTTCCTTGAAGCGTGTTCTCGCGGTGACTTGGTATCTTGTCTTTTCTCTTCGCTGTCAGTAGGCTGGTATTGCGATTTGATGCTTTGGGTTCTGAGACCGTCGAGAGGTCCAGAGACGAATGGTTGTCGATGGAGGCTCGAGGTGTTTTGACTCCTCCTGGCTCTATCCCCCCTTCTAGGCCCTTCTCTAAAAAAGACTCGGGAGATGGGGGTTGTTCTTTTTTGTCAGCCAGTAGTGCATCGACGTTCTGAATTTCTTTGTTCCCTTGCTGGGCTTCTGTATCTCGCAAGGAAGTACTTCGTGGCTGTGAATCAACAGGAAAAGATCCATGAGTTGACTCTGATATCAAGTTCTCGTCCCGCCTGGGCTCGTCTGGGTGATGGAAACTTATATCATTCTCGAAAAGCTCCAGTGCTGCAGGAGACAGATTCGCGAGACTGCGTCGACTTGGAGTTTTGATGACAGTATCAGATGAGTTGTCATCGGGCTGTTCATCGGGCAGAAATGCAGTGTTGGCAGGAAGGCTCACGTCAACCAACTGTTCTTGCCTCGCCATGTCTGCGTGACGACATGAATGGCGTCCTATGTTCAGATGGCATTAGGATATAATTCTAAGAGGGCAGAAGACATGGATGTCTATACTGACTGGAGCATACTGAAGTGCTTCTGTGTGATTGGGCAATGGGGCTCAAACCAGGCTCCTGAACTGACGACCACTGATGTGTCCCTCTTCTCCATTTGGCAGTGGCAGAAGCTGCCAACTGTTTTTCTGCTTGCTCTTGACGTCGCACTTTTGCAACTTCGTGGTCGAGATGTATTTTCACAATTTCGATCTCGGCTTCTTTTCTTTCGGCGGCTGATGATGCGTTCTTGGCTTGAGCCTCGAGTTTTTGCAGGGTTTGTTCTGTTTCCGAGCTCAGGGCGCTCTCTCCGCTGTCCGATGTAAGATCTAGAACACCCGTCTGGGGATTGATGCCCTGAACACCCAGATAATCGCCGCTCTCTCTCAGACTCACTCTATCCTCTCGTGCTTTCTTCTTCGCCTTTCGATTGGCCTCAAGAACTTCCAATATGCTAGGTGTCTCTTGTATAACCGCCGCAAACGATTGAGCCCGGGAAGCGCGTCTTATGGGTTCCTCTCCTTTGTCCCTTTTGGCTTCTATACCGTCACTTAGATTCTTCTGGACACGCCCCTTTCCTAGCCTTAGAGAACCAAAGTTGTTCCATCTTCGATGAGTTGGTGGTAGTCGATGGTCTGCAGGCCCCTTTTCCTTGGGTGCCGGCTTTAGTTTAGGTAATGCTTCGCTCAAGTTTTTGGGTGTGTTCCAGTCCACAAGATGATCTGAACCACCTGTTCTGCTCAGTTGACTCCGTTGGCGATTATCAGCAAGCTGTTGTCGTCCTAACGGCCGTTTATTGCCTTCGTCGTTGGGTTGGGACAAACGTGTGTCATTTGCTTCTCTTCTGTCCCAAAAGCCCTCGTTTCTCAACGTTCCTCCTCTTTCTGGACGATGACTTGGAAGCTTGTTTCTGAGCCAATCCCCTACATCACCTAGCGTTGCACTTCGGGAAGGTTTCTGCCTTTCCTTGATCCATTCATCCACGTCTCCTACTGAAAGTCTTCTCTCCCCATTAGTGAGACCCTGTGGGGGCTTCTGTGAATCTGCAAGCTGTGGTGGATAATCAGGGAATGCTCTGCTGCGACAGAGAGATGACCAATGCGGTTTGCTAGACATTCCCTGATTGATGTTGTGCGATTGATTAATACTGATATTATGTTTGCGAGATCTGCTGTTAACGAGAGAGAGAAAGAGATAAGGGCTGTGTTTGGACGTCAAGTTTAAAGCTGTAGAAAACAAGAAACAATAGGTATACCAAGAAAACCACAAGCCAGTTATGAAAGGGGAGAAACCTCTCCCATCGAAACCTAGGTACCTACTAAGGTAGGTTCTTGTAGGCCAGCGTCTGCGACTTCCTTCAACACACACTTCGAGAAGGATTTGAAGGGAAGCCACCACGAAGATATATGGTACCTATCATCACTTCGGGGCTTCCGTGTCGCCTCATGCATAAAATCAATCCTTGTATTCTTCGGGATACTTATGTATAAATCACGAAAAACAGGCTCATAATTGTGATAAGGTTCGGAGGTTCGGGGTATTCCATCATTATTATCTAGAATTAAGACCTTAACGCCAATCTCTGCTGTCCGGGTTCATTATAACCACTGGTATAGCACATGCTAATAAACAAAAATAAGAAGAGGCCAAAGTTACCACCGCGGGGGAGCTGGTTGCCGTCCCAACCCAGCAAAGGGGTTGCCACCACCATTAAGTTTGGAACCCGTTAATCGACGATTCTCTACTTTCTTGGATGGGGTTGCCGCTCCCCAGTCCCGCTGTTCATATGCTGCCATTTCTCGAGAGTTACGCGGAGATGCCGTCTCTTGCGAACTGAGTTCGTTCAGGCTTGTAGCCTTCTTGAGAGGTGATTTGTTGTGGGTATGGATGCCCATATTGCCGCCGAAGTTGATTCCTTGGACCCCTGAAGACGTACCAGTGGAGGTGTAACCTACAGGCAAACTATGACGAGGCACAGCACTCCTTTGGTTGGTAGCGGGCCTGAAAGCTTCCGAGCGTCGAGTCGCCGTAGGGGGTGTGAACATCTGAGGCTTCATAACATTGTTGGAAGTAGGAGTGAGGGATCGCTCCTTAGGGGTATGGTCGGTTCCCGTATATGGGTTCGAATGTGTTTGGAAACCGTGACGGATCTGAACTGTAGGGGTGCCAGTCTGCACAAATTCCTGGTAGTCACTAGGCTGCTTCATCGAGTACTGCGTGCCGATGTCGCGAACAGTAGGGTGAAGACGAGGATGGACGAATTTGGTGTCGTACTCTTTCATCACTTGCTCTTGAATGACGGCCTTATCCTTAGCTTGTTGCGCAAATCGAGAGCAGAAGAAGAGAAGCTGAGCAGAGATAAGACCCTGTAGAAGAAGTGTGTTCAAAACCGTTACGCTTGGTCGAGGGTCAAGAGGGGCCAGAGGAAGGAATATCATGTAGACTAAGACATGTCCAGGACCAAAGAGACAGGCGAGCCGTAAGGAAACTGGGAGAGGATCCCAGACTGCCAACTCCCAAACATCCGACGTCTTATCGGGATGAGCCCGAGACTCAGCAGATTCCGGTGTTATCAGATTCGTGAGATAGCTTAGGGGCGTCGACGGCGATGCGCTGGATTGGCTGACTTTTACCCGCCGCGCAGAGGTTGTTGAAAGCGGTTTGTCGACCTTGGCTAGAAAGAGTCGGTACTTGCGCGTTCGTGTAATCGCGTAGAAAGCATTGGTGAAAGAAAAAGCTGCGAGAGTCCAAACAATTGGGTAGACCTTTGGGGTATAGATGATTAGTCTCGACATCATAAACAGCACGCTAGAAAGCTGAGCACTTACCAGGAAGGATACCCAGCCAGAGTTGGTCTCGTCAGAGAAAATGTCGTCGCTTTGGGTAGAAGATCCCGAATTGGCGCGCGCAAGAAGAAACACGAAGTTCATCGCCAGGCCAAGCTGCGTTCCTGCGGTTGTTGAGTCCCAATCCCTTGTCTCGAGCTCTTCTGATAACCAGAGCAAAAAGTCCATGGGATTGATCGCAGCCATGATGCGCTCTCTGAGCGGCTGTCGACGAACTAGGCGTGGCATTTTGAGCAACTACTTATTACCGCCTTCGTAAATCAAAGCTCGCGATCGCAATATCCGGGCCGAGGGTCGTGGGCGGATGTGAAAACGACAAAGAAAGAAATGGTGGCGGCGTGACCAGATGTTGTTTATTATACTGAGATTCTCGTTGCTGAGGACTAGACCATTTCTTTGTTCACTAGTACAGCACCTGCCTAGGGAGGTGGAGCTGACCAGTAGGTAGGGACTCAGTGGAGGCTGCAGCATCCATCCGTTGTGGGGGGATCAATATGTCCTGTTGGTGGGATGGTCAGAGCTTCCAGGTTCCTGTTCGGAGCGGGAACGTCAGGCGCCCGGACTCCTTCATCAACTTAGCGCTCTCAACTCCAGCCAGAAGTGCAAATAAACAACTCCAAAGCCACCAATATGGCTTCGCAAGCAGACTACAAGGATCGACAGTTTCTGGCTGTCATTGGCGACGAAGTATGTGTTGCGACGAAAGGCTCTTCGTTCGACTCTTTGCGCTGACGTCGCCCCCATCCAGGACTCCGTGACAGGTCTACTTCTTGCAGGTATTGGCGTGAGTTTCTCTGAATCACTTACTGCGCTTCTTCTATGCACATGCTAACTCCATAACAAAAGCATGTAACTACAGGTGCCGATGCTCAAAAGAACTTCCTCGTTGTCGACGGAAAGACCGACACAGCTTCAATCGAGGCCGCATTCGATCGATTCACCGATGATCGAAAAGATATTGGCATTGTTCTCATTAACCAACATGTCAGAAATCCGCCCTCCTCTCCTCTATCTACATAGCTAACCATCCTACAGATCGCGGACCGAATCCGACACCGCATCGATACCTATACCGCCGCCTTCCCCGCTGTGTTGGAGATTCCAAGCAAAGACCACCCCTACGACCCCGAGAAGGATAGTGTGTTGAGGCGAGTGCGACGTCTGTTTGGAGAGTAAACGAACATTGTTTCACTCGGCGCATGGACTTGTTTCGGGGTAATGGAGCGAGCATGGTACAGAGGCAGCAATGAGCCTGGCCGTATATGACTCGTAGGCCGATATTGCGCTCTTTCGACTTTGTCATGTTATGCAGGGCAGTTCCTATACAGATATACGAGGTGTAGTACAATGCAATGGACTCATTTATCAAGATGCTAAATAGATTCTAAAGCCGCTGCAGTGCTCAATTTGAGCAAGAAGATTCGCCAAACCATAAGTTAACCGAGAAACCCATGAGAACGTGCCCAACAGTAAGTCATGCCATCATGCGTATGTTGTGAATGCGCCATAATCCCAATTACAGATCGCTGCCGAAGAAGCCCTTGCTGTTGCGAGAGAAGGTGACAGTCGCCGTCAAGCAGGTAATCTGAACGTCGTCGGCGGTAAAGACATCAGCCAACACAGTGTACTTGCCCTATTGTAGGTTAGCAACAGCCTCATGTCGGAGGACGCACAAGGACGCACAGGAGGAATTTCAGCAGGGAGGTCCACAGTCTTGGTAACTTCGACCTCGCCAGCCTCGACAGGGCACTTGAGGTCGACGTTGCCAATCTGCTCACAGAGATCCGCCTTGGTACTAATGAGGCGGATAAGGCCGTACTTGACAGTCAAGAGGACATAAGCGCCCTCCTCAATCTTCTGCTTAACCGAACCCTTGGCCTTGATCAGGAGCTCTTGGCCGCTATCACAACGTTAGTACTAACTATATCATGAGTGGTGTAAACAATGGGCGGGGTAGCCGTACGCCTGGGGAGGGTTGGGAGCTAGATCAACCTTGTCAATCTTGATGAGGTCGGCAGCGTGGTCTCCAGGGCACAGCTCGAGAGGAGAATCGCCGGGAATCTTGAGGTCGTCGTTGATGGCGACGTCGGGAGCCTTGCCATTGAGAACACTCAAAGCCGCCGCTGGCGCCAGGCAGGCAGTCAGGCAGGCGGTGACAGTAGAGAATCTCATCGCAAAGGCTTATCTCGCGATTAAAACGGGTTGTGGGACGTTGTGTTGTATACGAAAATGATACGAAGCAGTGGAGAGTAATGATGAAGGTCGTGTGAAGTGATGAAAGAGCTCGTTATCAGGGCAGAATGGCGCAGATGGCGAGTGGCTTAGTGTTTACTGCGTCATGGGACTGGCGGTCCACTTTTTGCTAAGATGACTGGCTGAGAGCGGCTAAAAATTGATGCCTTACCGCCTTGCAGATAACTGCGGGCCGCATCCGAATGCACTAAGAAGCTACGTACCTTACTTTATCACAGCTGGAGAGCAGGAGTCTAGAACCAATGCTATGAAGTCAGTCAAAGACTGGCTCTGTAGTGAGTGACGCTCCCATTACTTGTCTTTTACGATAAGACTCAAAATTTTCTAAATATTTAACCTCAGCTATTTAGGGCTTATTCGCAGTTGTCTGTGGATAATATTCACGATTGATAAGAATAGAAGGGCTGCATTGCAGTAGCTTGTTCTCATGCAGGTTCAGTCTCAAGTTGTAGAGGTGGAACATATCAATTTCCAGGACGACCAACCTCCCAGCCTCCTTCCTCCCTGGCGCTCACAGAGAGCATCCATTTGCGGTTAGCCACGCGGAGTAACCTCATCAGCACCTGAGGCATGAAAGTCCCGTGCACGGACCATCTTCAGATATCTTGTATATATTCGCGCCTTTCCTCCAGCATTTTTGAACTCTTCATACTTACCTTGCCTCAGGAAAGCCAGCTCAAGATTTGGCCTTTCTAGTGTGGAGGGCCTGCATTGCACACTCGCGGAGTCGCTCTGCACTCTATTGCCTTTCGGGGCCATAGGGGGCATAATTTTTGATTTATCCCATCTTTCATTGTGATCTGCTGCTTGCGGCGGGCATGAAGAAGGATTGTTACGGGTGTTGTTTTTGTTGGTTGATTGCAGATGTGCCGATGTCCTAAATGTTACGGTTCAGTTGGTAGGTAGAGAGAGTGGTGTTTACGGTCATATATAGTGAAATTAGCAACTTGCAAAGGCGGCAACGTTCCACGAAGAGTCGACCTATAGATCATGGTGAGACGCGTCGGTTATTCCCAGTCTAGGGAGCCAGTTTCCTCAAGGGTTCGAGTTATGGAAATTGATTGCGCTGGTGTTGCTATTGGCCAAGATGTCTGTCCGCTGAATGGCATTCTCTTTCTTGGACAATGCATTTTCTCATGCTGGCCTTTGCCGATGGATTGATCCCTGCTCACGAGTTGATCTTCCTCATAAAACATCGCACTGTATGGACTTCGCGTTAGGTGCCTGTGTTGCATGTTCCCCCGCTTCCAACATCACACGCATTCCCATAGGGCCCAAGGTGTGAGGCTAGAGTTTCGTCGCAAAAGGGATAGGGCGATCCAACGAGTGAGGAATAAAATTCTGAATGATCACTCGTCGCTACTGTACTCGTCAGCTAATAAACATGGAACCTGCAACAAGACTCGCGCAGGACAAAGAAGGGCACGATGAATCACTGCAACATGGATAGGTAGCTATATTTGCTGCAACTTAGAGTAGGACGCGGATCCCATGTGTACGCGGACCACTTTCATACCCTAGCCTGCCAAGCATGGGTGCGAAACTGCGAATACGGGCATCATCGCGAGACAGACACGATTGTGACGGGAAACTGTGGCACACATGTATTCTGAGCAGACTGTGGGACGAGGCTCGAGAGGAGCACGAGAATTCACATGTACACTGTAGGCTTTGAGAAGTTCCATGTCGAAATGTCGGTGTTCGCAGAATGCAACGCATCATCACGCCTTGATTCCGTACCATAGCACGCTCAGTAAGTGATGACACGACCAAAATCATCATTATCACGCAGCGCAGTCAGCTTGCACCACACTCTCATATCCATCATGGAATCTTTCACAGGCTTCCAACGCAATGCATTTGGTGCAGCACCATATGATTGGCCTGCTTGATTGAGTATATCGTAGTGACACTAAAAGATACCTAGCTTGCTCCCTGCCAAACAAGCCAATCAAAGACAGCAGGGATATGCCGCCCCGCGGTCATTCATTTACTGCATACACAGTACGAGCCAGAGCCATGATGGAGATACAATGTATCCAAAGCTAAGCTCCTTTGGGTCGAACTGCTAATCTTACACCAGATGTAAGAAAAGTTCACAAACAGAAATTCGATGTTTTCTATAATACCTTCGGGTCGGGAGCCGGATCAAAACTATGAGTGTGCGATTCAAAAATCGAGGAATACACTCGCTTTAGTAGATCGATCTTTTTTGCCTATTTGCTTTCCTGAGGACTCTTTAGCCAATGTTCATTATCGGTTCAATACCAAACTTTCCCCTGGGATTACTTCAACGGCCTCAGGCTAGCTTAATTCACCTGACTGCACTGGGTCGAATGGCTCTTCGTTTCACCAAGCGCAGCTTGTCTGTGGCGGGTGCCAAATTTCAAACACTCCGCCCAGCTCCACTTAAAATCCGCCAACCAGAACCAGTTCTTGGAGCCAGCAAAACCAGCTTCAGCTGTCATATGCTGTTTTTTTTTTGCCTTTCACTGGCCTTGGACGTGTTCAGGTTACGTGCCTGATTCCCTGAAAGCGGCCGTCGTCATTTTGCCTTTGAAAATCTGGTGAAGCCCCCTCCCGACTCCTTCGCTTCCCGTTCATACCGAAAATGCTCGACTCCTAGTGTTGGTCCATCGCAGAAGCAAAGCAAAGGTGAAGCGAAGCAGACTCGCAAAACTCGAAAGACATGGCTCTCCATCTTTTGTCTTGATCTTATCAACCCTTCGCTTCTCACTCATATCTCAAACGATACTCGAGTCTCAACGGCCTCGCTCACTGATGAGAGCCCTGGCTGGCCACGCCCACGCCAACAAAAGCCCGCCATACGCAATTTCCAGCAGAAACCCTCTCCATCTTTTCCCCTCTGCTCACTTGAGTTTCCTCCTCCCCCTCCTAGCCCGTGCTCAGCTACCTACAGCAGCGGGACAATTCATTGTTAGTGCCTCAGGCCAACCATGTATGCCGCCCTGCTTGCTGCACTAAGATTTCTCCTTATCCACAGCCAGTCAAGGTTTGGTCTAGCGCCAATTTTTGTCATTGTCTCGTCTCTTCTCTTCCATGTCTCTCTGTCTTGTCTTTTCTTTAGGGGGCCACTGTGCTAGAGTAGGAGTGTCCCCGTTCCCTCGCTCGTACGCTTTCCGTTCATTGGAACTTCCACCCAATCGAGCCCAGAAGCACCCAGGAGAGGATGCCCAAATCGGCCCAGTGGCCCATTCATTTCTGTACCCTCTGCTATTATCATCGCTGCTTCTGAGTGCTGAAATTGAGTGGGAGACGACAAGCGTGAGTGAAGTGCCGCTGATGAGGGTACTATGAGTACGTACCTCTATTTTTTTACCCTTTACTTGCTCTCGCTCCCAGATTGGAGGTGCCTCCCCTCTTAGCCAACTGGAAATGGACCCCCAGGCAGGTTCCAGGTCGGTACCGCATTACCTACCAGCCCAGCCCAGCCTACCAAGCACCAGCACCAAGTGCCAGTACCGCACTTGTCTTGAAGCACACCCGGCCTCGTCGCTCCTCCCCATCCTCTTTCTTCTCATCACCCACCCTTCTTTGTGCAGTCCACGATCTTCAATCCTCACCTCCCGTTGCCTTTCTTCTGCTTCAAGCGCTACTTCTGTACAGATTGTGTTTGAGTAGTCTCAAATCTTATTTCTTTCATCCTTTCGCTTTAACTTCCGCCTCGCTACACACTTAATCTCCCCCTCGGCGCTCGACAACTCGACCTTACTCGTCTCAACCCTGCCGTGACCGATCACAACGAGTTTTGCGAAAACACAAACCGACCGACCGTGTCCCCAGCACATCCTCGACTCGCACCTACGCCTCATATACTGCGTCTTAGTGTCGACCTGATCACGACCGTCGACTTTGTTTCCCCTCCCGTCGCGCCGCTGACCCTCCACCCTTGGTGTTGACACTTCAACCTGACTCGATTCTCTCCTTCCACGCTTGCGATTCCTGGCTGTCAGAATACGATCCGACCTTGCCCTACTGCATGAGAACCCTAGCAGTCATTCTAGTTCGCGATTCCTCCTTACGGTCTCCCCGACGCGCCATCTGAACGGCGTCGTCATGCTCCAAAGACCGCGACGATAGACAAGACACATACACTCTCCGGTGTTCACTGCATTATCTCTACCACAGATTATGACCGACAAGCCGGTACTACCGTCCACGCAGCCCGCGGATCCTAGTCAGATCGCCTCTCCTGCTCTACCGGGCGCAACACCCAAGGACGAAATCGCCCGAGCGGCTGAGGGAGCGGAAGAGGAACCATACACGATCAAGTGTATCTGTAACTTTTCTGGTGACGATGGAAACACGATTTACTGCGAAGCGTGTGACACGTGGCAACACATCGACTGCTTTTACCCCAACAATCGAGAGGAGGCCGTACGAGAAGATTTTGCTCACTCGTGTGCAGAATGTAAACCTCGCCCTCTCGACCGTCAAAAAGCCATCGAGCGTGCCCTACTCCTCAAGAACGGAACAGCGGACGAGCGTGCTGATAAAAGAACAAAAAGACCCCCTTCCAAAGGCCACAAGAAGAGATCAAAACCTACCGATCTACCAATGAATGGTCATGCTAACCCGCAAGAGAACTGGAAAAATGGCCATTCCGGAGACCATCCCCATCCTCCCAAAAAGGCGAAGCATCGCTCCTCCCAGTCCGTCAGTTCCCAGGCTCCCAAGCGGAGTCCTTCTTATGGAAATGGCCGATCAAATACTGCCCAACCCCCAAGCCCTGCAACCACCCCTCCCGACCTTCCCGATGATTTCCAAATTCACGATTATTCCCAAAACTTCTACGAATTGTACAACGCCAGTGATTTTCCCGAGTCACGAAGCAACGCCTTCGCCAGCCTTGCCATCCCAACGACGCTATCTCGCTGGCTCCGCGACCCCAATGCGTTGCGGAGCGATTCTGGCAAACTCCATTCGGAAGTGTTTCGTAAAGCACCTACGAATTTGGAGGCCAATAAACCCAATCTTGAAGTTGGCGATGCTACGCGAACACTGGACGATGGCAAAGCTCTTAGGTGGAGGTTTCTAAAATCCAGCACGCCGATTGAGAAAGACGTCCCCCTTGTTGAGCTGAATGGTATAATTGGTATCCAAAAGGACTACTCCGCTGAGCCAAAGAACCGCTGGACAGACTTATCATCTCCCCTCCCTTTTGTTTTCTTTCACCCTCACCTGCCCTTATACATCGACACCCGCCAAGAGGGTTCGCTTGCTCGCTATGTTCGCCGGAGTTGCAAGCCCAATGCCCAGCTTGATACATATCTTTCTGATGAAGACGAATGCCATTTCTGGATTGTGAGCGACAGGTATATCTCGGCAAATGAACAAATCACTCTACCTTGGGATTTCCGTTTAGAAAAGAGTGTAGGTGCTCGTTGGCTCCATCTTCTTGGTCTGAGCGACGACGAGTCAACCAACAATACAGAGTCCCCAGTAGATGCGGCGGAATACAATGCGATATGGAACTGGATGAAGGAAATTCTTAGTGAGTACGGCGGGTGTGCGTGCGACCTGGATAATAATTGTGCCTTCGCACGATTCCACCGATTCCACCGCCAGCACCTCTTCGGCAAACCTCAAGGACGCGCCCCGACAAAGAAGAAGCAAAGGAAGCCTAGGGCACAGGCTATCTCTCCAACAAGCACAGGGCAGGCTGCCACCAGTCGAGCCACGAGTGAAGGCCATGTTGATGATGGTGTAGATCACGACAACAGGTCACAATCTGGCTCTCTACGAAGCAAACCACCCAGCCGTGATCTTACACCCCTTCGACAAGGTTCCTTTGACCAATTAGGGATTCTGACTGAGCCAACGGATCGAGACAAACGCAAGGTTGCCATGGTGGAGGACACGTTTCGTCGTATGGAACAGCAGCAGCCTCCAAGGAAAAAGAAGCGTGTATCTGATGGTACCGGTTCAAACTCTTCCAAGTCGAAGCATCGCAACGGCTCAGCTGCATCCCACGGCAACTACGTTGATGCCGGGACTTGCAGAAGCCATTCGGGATCCCCAACTAGCTCTTCTCCATACATTCTGCAGAGGCCATCCATCTCCAACCATGACCCCGCAGCTGTTCGGTCACGTCAATCGTCAACCGTACCAAGAGGTGTATACTGCGATGCTGCGGTTCAGACAGACCCTGTCGAGGGTGCCTGGTTCAGTGGTCCGAATCAATCACCTTGTCCAAGGAAGCGGATTATTTCGCTTTCCAAGCGTCTACTAAACAGCCGCCATAAAGTCCGAGTTTACGGAGAGGATTTCCGCAGGCGATCCTCAGTCAGTCAAGCGTCAAATGGTACCACGATGGAAGTCGACTCACCTTTGGACCATGCCCCGGTGATCAAACGATCAGAATCGGAACTGCCACCCTTGTTTTCTACAACCACAGATATACCTATGGCAGATGCCTCGTCACCGACTACAACTCCTATTCTGGGATCAGCTGCAAGCGACCCGTTAGCAAAGACAAAAACCCCAGATCTGCGCATGCAACTACCTCCCGTGCCGGCTTTTGACAGTACAGGGCTTGGGATCCACAATGCCACAACCCCGAAGTCTGGCAGTATCGCTCATTCACCCCTTTCAGGTCCATTGCCAAGTCCCTTCGCCCCGTCGGCTGTCAATGGTATTGGCGCTCATCCCAGTCCTATAAAGAAGAAGCTCAGCCTGAGCGACTACACCAAAAGCCGGATGAATAAGGCTGCTGGGAAAACCGCCGGAGGTCACGCTGTTCTGAAGCCTTCCATCTCGAGTCCTGAGGAAACGAAGGTCGATATAATAGTCGAATCGCCTGCGATGGAAAAGCCGACAGAGAATATGATAATGGCCCCTGTTGCTGCTGCCAATGGTTCTTCATGAAAGGATGAGGTGCGTGTACGTTTAATGTCACAACCGTTTAAGATTTTCTTTGTTATTTTGCTCGGGATCGGGGATGACGGAATCAAAAGCCTGGAGTTCTTTCATTCTTATATACACTGGCTGGTACGTCAGACGGTTACCCCGATGATTTGGCGTTTGGGGAGGTTCTAAGGTTACGGATGCTGGGATTGATGGGACCTATGAAACCTGGTATCTGAATACGGGAATGGCGTCACAGGGTTGGTGCCTATATACGGATCAACAGGATTTCTCCTCGGGTGTCATTGTGAGAGAAAAATCAGAGTTGTTATATGTGATTCTGTGTTGGGACCTTTTCTTTTCTTTTCTTTTTGACTGTTGTCGATGTCGAAGAGGGTTGGCCATGAATGAAAGCGAGCAAGTGGAAGAGAAACATCGAGTAAGGTCTTGTCTCCAAAAGACGCTTAAGGACTCGTTTTATGTAATTATAAGCACCATCCGTGTTTGCACACGTACCCATCATAGTTACACAGTACAACCCGAACTGGTGAGAAATACACCCCTTTGAAAGATACGCTTTTGACCCTACCTTGACCTGGTATGCTTTACATATGTATTGGAGGATGGTGAGCTATTCTCATATTAGGGCCCATCACTCAGTTATATTGGTAAAAAAAAAAATTCTATTTTTTTATTTTATTTTTTATCTTAACTTGTTTTTCAGCCAGTGGAGATTCTTTCTGATTATTAATTCTGTCACCCTTTTGTCACATATTCTTTCTCTCTAGTCTATTTAGTATTGCGCAGTAGTCCCCCAGTTATCTTCCTTAAATACCAGCAGTGCCAGACGATGCCTCACAAACAGGCCAAAGAAACCAGCAAAAAGCTGAAGCATAGTTATCTCAAGAGCCAGTCGATCCTCGCGAAGAGGTCCCCGCCAGACAAGCCAGAGGTTCAGAATGGTAAAGTTGCTCGTCTCGACAAATTGGCCCTCTTTGTCGGTTGTTACCTTTACCAGCCGCAGTTTGTTCAGGAGATGGAGACCACAGGCGACCAAGGAATGAGGCTGGCGTTCAGAAGACCAGGGAGTTATAGAAGGCTCCATGAGGCCAGTTCGGGCGTTGAAGTGAGGAAGTCGATGGCGTGGGCACGGAATTAAACCAAAGATTTGAGGGCATGAGTAGAGAAAGTTGAAGATTTGAGGAACAAGGAGGAGCCCAAGCGTCTTGGAGAAGTGGCCGAGGATGCCAACGACAGCAAAGACCATGCCTGAGAAGTAGCAGTACGTATCGCCAACGAAGACCTTGGCGGGGTACCAGTTGTGTAGGAGCAAGGCGCATGAAACGCCCATCCATGGCAGGAGAAAGAACAAAGAGAATAAGTGAGAGTCGGTAGCAGGGTGCGGATACGGCGTGAGTAGGTATAAGCAATCGTTAAAGATGATGAGAAAAGCGATGACGATGCATTGCGAGACTTCAATGCCGTTGATACCTGCCAGCATGTTGATGCTCTGGGGGCAGAACATGGCAACGCAAGCCATGTAGACATAGTAGAGAGCCCCGAGATCAAAGAGGTGGCCAAGATATGGCTGGAGCTGGAGAGGGATGACGATAGATGTGACATTAAAGTCGACCAAGTAAACAACGAGAAGAGGGACCGAGGCAAGGCCAGGGATCCACCACTTGTGCCGCCAGCGAATATCGAAGAGGTCATCGCCAATACCAAGAAGGGCAATTGTCTGAAGAGAGATGATGGCACCCAGAAAAGAAGCGAGCTACACAGGTCAGTAAAGCACCAGATACAGGTGTCGAGCTATGCGCACCTTGTCGTGAGGAAAGCGATGCAACAATCGTCCCTGGTTGTTATGCTGAGGTTCAACCACAACATCACGGTTTCCACCACCACTAGTCGCGGCAACAATATCCTTGTAGAAGGGAAACGGGATAAAGGCAATAATGCTGAGGAGGTAAACAGCAGCGCACACAGCGCCCATGCACTCTGGGATCTCAGTACGCTGAAGCTTGCTTAGGTCACGGCCGCGCAAGCCGGCGCGCATAAATGTAGGACCTAGCCAGCGGATCATGGCGTAGCAGAGCGCAAAGGCGAGGATGGAGAGGGCGAGCGATGCGATGAGGGGTTCGCCATCGCCATGGAGGGTGTTTATTAAGACTGCAGAGGCTGCGACGGAGATTGCCGAGAGAGTGAGGGTCTCAGGGCGAGAGAGCGACGGTGTCGTTGTTGCAGCCATGATGATGGGCTGTAGAAATCGCAGATAGGTGTGGTGTTGCAGTAAGCTGTGTTAGACGGCGCGCGAAGAAGAGGGAGGGCGCATCATGAACAACAGTGTCGTAGCAATCAGTGACAGAGAGTCGACTGCTATTGATTGTCCAGCACAATGCGCTGACAAGACAAAGCAAGTTATTTATTAATTGATTGTTGAGAGGTGAGATCTTGGTGACACGTTACACTGTGGGTGCGGAACACAGCCGGGATGTGGAGTGGGAGGAATTACGCGGAAACACGTGCAAATAAATACGCGCGATGGAAATGTAATTAATATTAATAACCTTGATAGGTATGCAGGCAAGCATCACAGGTTCAAACCTTGATTTTACCTGTCGAGAGAAAATTACATTGTGGTCGAAAGTACCCCGCGTAGGTTAGTTAGTCCTATAGAAGGTCATTCACATGGGAGGTCTACATATTATATCACCACCAAAACCGAATACATCATCGTCAATCCAGGTTATTCATCTTAAGGGTATATCGATATCGCTCCCATCTTAAAACCGTAGGCAAGCAAAGAATCATAATCGCAGGATCGAAGTGGAGAGTTCCTGATGCCATCCCATATACCCAAGTCAAACAAAGAGATGCCCAAAAAAAAAAAATTTAACCTCCCAGCCAAACCCAATATCCAAAAGCGCCTATGTTCAAAAGTGTCTACCCCAGTGTCCTTTTTCCTTTTGCGTCATGTTATGTTTATCGGGTATCTGTTGTCCAATATCGTAGTTGTTTAAATGTCTTTTACAAAGCCCACCTCAACCAGACTGTCTGGGTCAATGTCAAGGTTGGCGAGCTTGGTTCGCGAATTGTCTCGAATCCACAAGAATGCTTCAAGCGCTATCCGGCGCAAGTAACTCGTGAAACTTCTCCTCTCCGGCTTTTGCACCCGCATTGTCTGCTTACCCATAAGATAAACTGTTTGTGCTTCCTCAGCTGCCCGGAGCGCCTCTAGCTCACCTCGAGACTCTGGGGGCATGTCGTTCTCGTCGGGTGGGAAAGGGCCTCTTGTAATAAAAGTCATCAACTCGCTAACAATAAGTGGTGCCAGGTTTGGTGTTAGGACATCATCCATGTAACCATGTCGCAAAACAATTCGGTAACATGAGGGAATCTTTGTTGTAACACGAGCAATGACAAAGCGTTGGTCAGATGGAACCGTGGGCTGAGAAATTGCACGCATGTGGAAGAAAACAATCACCTGTGGCCGGGTCTGAAACTTTCGTACAAACTGCGAGAACACCTTTGGGATGTGATCACCGCTACCACCAACTTTGTCGAAGAATATTCCAAGTCCTGGGGCAACCATCACTTGCCCACCTCCAAACTCGGGTGAGAGTCTCAGCCGAATCGAGCGAACTGAGCCGTCGCCTGTGGTGCCCCTGGCGATAGAGTTATTTCGTGAGGTACTTCGGGACGACATGAGAAACTCCGAAGGGTCCACCATATCTCTTTGCTCTGCTTCCCATTGCTGTTCCTTGCCCCATCGCCAAAGCATGACGAATGTGCTGAGAATGAAGGACAGAACCAGCGCAAACCAACCGCCATCGGGCACCTTGTTCATTGCTGCACTGAGATAGATGCTGTCAAGAAGGATGAAAATGAGAAACCCGATGAGAACAAGAATTGATTGAATTCGCCAGATGATGAGTGCCACCAGTGACACCATGCACGTTGTGATGAAGGTGACGATTATGACACAGGCGCCATAAGCATGACCTAAACTCGTTGTCTAGTAAACCCGTGTCAGACAAAATCGTTTCCAAATTACACAGCGGGGCAACCTACATTATTATAGACAGCTGTGACCACGACAGTTCCGATCATCAGTAGCCAGTTTGCAAGCGGCATGTAGATCTGGTCATGGAATCGGCGACTGGTATGAACCGTTTTGATATGGGGAAAGTAGCTGAGCCTCATTAGCTGCGAGATGAGCTGGAACGAGCTGGTGATCAAGGCCTGGCTGGCGACAACAGCGGCGAGCACGGCAATAATTATGCTAAAGTACAATGTGTTCTCGGGGACAGTGCGGAAGAAAGGGTTCGTGAATGCCAACCCAGTTTCATCTTGTGCGATGTAAGCAGCTTGCCCACAATATGTGATCAGCAAGCATGGAAACGCCAAGAACAGCCATGAGAGTTGTATGGCTCGCTGTCCAAATGCACCAAGATCTGCGTAGAGCGATTCGACACCAGTGAATGCGAGAAGCAATCCACCAAGTGACTTCCAACCAGTCGAGTCGTTCCGTATCAAGTACTTGAAAGCGTAATGTGGGCTGAATGCCTTGAGAACGGTGTGATCGTACAAGACGAGGTTGTATATGCTGATGGAGAAGTTGTAGAGCAGCCAGACCACAACGACAGGGGCGAACGACGTGCCAATCTTGGACGTGCCAATGAATTGCAGCAAGAAGAGCGCGATAAGGATCGCACAAGAGGTTCCCACGATAGCAGGTTTTCCCAAGTCAGGTCTGATAACCTGAATTCCTTGGACCGCGCCCAAGACAGACTGAGCTGGTGTCAAGATACTGTCAGCCACAACCATGGAAACTCCCAAAACACCGACAATTTTGAGGACGCTTTGTGCAACTCGACTTCTTTCCAGAAAGTCTCGAGCTATTCTTCCAGCCGGGGCCAAGTCAGCGCCCGTCTCACGGTCCAGGCGCACGACGATTCTCTCCGGGCCATTAGGGTCGACACGGGCGATATTGGCGTATCGAGCGAGTAGAGAGTACAAAGCAAAAGTTCCTCCTTGTCCGTCGTCGTCGGCCGATAGGACAATGAAACAATATTTAAGTGTCACGATGATGGTGAGGGACCAGATGATTATTGAAAGTGCTCCCACAAGGTCGCTCCATGACGGTTGTTCGTTAAAAGTCGAGCTGAAAACATACAGAGGGCTGGTGCCAATGTCTCCGTAGACAACACCAGTGCTCTGCCAGGCGAGCCATAATAGTAGAACGCCCTTGTACGTCTTTTCAAAACCCATGTCAGAGCCTCGTTCATAATGTTGTACGTTCCCATCGCGTCGGGGCCTACCTGTTTGTTCTCGCGACACAAATCCTCGTGCTCGATTCGCTGGGCCTTTTCCTGGTCATGCAGGTCGCGGGCTTCGGGATCTGTAGGAGCCGCTTCTTCGCTTTCCTCGGCAGCCGCGTTAACCCAGGCTTCTATTCTCTGGTTGCGGGCATTGTAAGAGATCATTTCGATCTTTGAGTCGAGAGGGTCACTCGGTGACGCTGGCTCCAGGTCCAAAGCCAAGGGACCAATGCCTGGGGCTTAGTCTTATATACTCTGCCCATGTTCTGACTAGGATGGTGTAGAATGACGAACGTACTAATCCCAGACTAGAACGCCATGCCTAGGCGAAACTGACTTGGTGATCCACTCCGCCAACAGCCACAATTCTGGTCAACGGCGACCATCTTGTCTGCCAAGAAGTCCTTCGCAAGCACTAATAGAGCTGATAGGCCCAGGCGTACTCGGATAAAGACAGTCTCTTGGGCTGCTCCACTGAACCTCATGAAAGGCATCGATGGTCCGTTCTATCTGCGTGCTGAGAAGATGCACCGGTCTGCGGGCCTGGGGCTGTGTGCATGTCCAGAGCCCCAATTTTCTCCTCACTTGCAGACGGCTCTACCCACGATGCGCCGAAATGCTACTCAGACTCGAGTCAAAAGGTTCGAGAATACTATCAAGGGGGGAAGGTTCCTTGCCGGTCACTTTGACTCAGTCCAATGACATGTACACACCCGCCCAAGTCACCCAGTCTTCCTCCAATCTAAGCGTAAAGAAGTGCGGGGATAGTCGAGCTGGGCAGTGATTGCCCCATGGGCCATGAGAGGTCAAAGGTTCGTTATTATTCGTAGTCAAAGGCCCGAAGCGCTAAGACGTTTGTGTCGACTCTCTGCGTCTGAACTGTCTTTGAAAAGTCTTGGCTGCTTCGTTATCCATTGCATAAAAGGGTCTTTCTTCGGTCGTCCGAGGCCAAGTGAATGGTCTTACCGAGTATTTCCGTATGACGTTCGAGTCAGCCTCTGCTGCAGAGCAAAACCCCTGCTGAAAGTACCTGTCAGTTTATTGACCTCCTCCAGGGACCCACGTGAAAACTTGAGAGGTCTTGGAGTCTTGGGAGTCTTACGTTGATAGTGTGATTGTGCTTTTCTGATGCCGGGCCAAGACTCTATCTTGCCATGTATCAGGCAATGTTGCATTATGAAGCTTCCCGGTGTTATGCCAATGTCATGACTTCGATGTTTGCGATAAGTGGGTGCTGTCTGAAGAGTGCTTTCCTCTCAAGGCCACTTGCATTAAAAAATGGAGTTCATGATTGAGGCAACTGCGATCACCGTCTTCGTCCCCTCGCTCTAGTAGTTTCACTAAGGTAATCCCAACGACTTGATACTACCTCAATAGTTAGCCCCCAGCATTGGTTCTGCAACAACCGGGGGATCTGCAAACTGTTCCAGCTTGATTTTTTATTACCATGAGAGGTATGGTATATGGATCTTCAGGATACAGCCGACCAGGACCAAGATTTGCGCCGAGATATCTGATAAGTGCATCTTTTGCTTGACCCCATCTTAGCAATATTCCATGACGCACATAGGCTGGCTATACATCAGAATACCATCTCAAGAATGGCCTCGTGTTCACTTTTGAGTTCATTGTCGAGTTACTCAAACTTTTTGTGGAAGCGTGGAAATAAGCCACTGTTAGCACAAAGCATTCATGATATGGAGGGCATCATGAGTAATCGGCTTACACAAGAACGGTAATGGAGGGGCTCGAGGGGCATAAACATCTGCAGCTTAAAATTACCTACTAACGTTAGGTACCTAATGCAATGCCTCTTTTCTCCGGGTTCGGCCCCCGCATCTGTGGGCTCTTTACGAGGCAGGCAGGCAAGTTACTCCTAGAGATAGGAACTTATCTAAGGAATCAGCTTAGGCTCTGATCACCTCCTTAACCTCCCGATTACCCTTGCACCTAGGACTAAGCAGTACAGTAACAGCCCTCGGTTTTGCATTAGAATGCCTTATACTCAACTATGGAGTTTCCTCCTTCAAGGTTGGGCAATATTTGCCAGCCTCCAAAACCCCAATGAGTGGCTTTGATGGAACCGATCACTGCCAGGACGGAACCTGTCTTCTAGTTGAGCCCCAGCCCAGTGCACAAACGCATCGTCATGCACCAAACAAAGGTATCCTTATTCTAGAAAAGTGGCCATTGGGCGGTTGGTTCATGCATCAAAGTGCGGGACGGAGAATTTACGATGTGGGGCGTATGTATATTCGCCAAGCCTTTCCGACTGTTAACATGCAGATATATAGTGCCATCAAGAAACGCCAAGTATGTGATTATTAGATCAGAGGCCTCAAATCAAGTCCCATGTCACAAGGTACGAAAAGGCCATTCCGCATCTGCCGTACTTGGCGAGAAATTCTTTGCCTGTGAGGCCCCTTGTATCCTCACGGTCTCCAAACTTTGTCACAACAAGCAGCCGCACCGATTCTCCCCGAGGCCCAAGATCTCTGGCATTAACATCAACCCAGTACCAGTATCCGTTCGTTTCAAGGGGTATCATCACTTCCTTTTGACCTTCACCTCGAGGAAGGCGAAGGACCACCAAGCGCTCTTGACCGCCACATTGCTTCTCACTCCAGTGCTCACAGACCTTGGAATATTGGAACCGCACAATCTCACCGCTGTCGATTGAGATATGGCGCTGTTTGGGCTCTACACTCGATTCAGCAATGCCCTCTTCGGCAGTGGTTGAGCACATCCCATGAGGCTCGCCATCAATTCCGCCTGTGTAGTATTTTTCCCATGTAACAGGTTGGCCGTCTGTTCGGAACTGATGTCGTGGTTCGGCTGGAAAATGTCTGAGACCAAAGTTCTCGTTGGAATTGGTGAATTGCAGAGGTGTAAAATGAGCCTGGTAGTTTTGCCCATCTACGTGGCCAGCACCCCAACACGCGTCCAGCAACTTCCAGTCGCCGCCATCGATTCTTACTGCGTTCCAGGCATGTCCGTCTGGTTTCGCTGGTGGTGGGCGCTCGCCCTTCTTGAGTGGAGTGTATCCAAAGCCCTTTCCGTGGCCAGTAACAACCACGCATTCCAGACCAGCTCTGTTGGCGATCGCTTTATATGTTTCTGCATATCCTGCGCAAACAGCTCTGCCAGTAAAAATTGTATCTTCCGCTGTCATATGTCTTATGTTGTTGCCAAAGAATGCGGCTGTGTCATAGTTAATGTTATGATGGAACCAAGTAAAGATCGCCCGCGCTTTGTCTGTGTATGAGGGGAACGGGCCGCAAAGAACCTGAGCCAGATAACCAACAGGATCGTTCCTCGGCACAGACTCTCGGGGGTATTGCGCAGCGACGGCATCAGGACCGCTCCAATCTCGACATATGAGGCATCCATATACTGGTTCATCAGGGGCAAGGGCTCGCGTCTCGAATGCTTCGATCTGGGCGACTGAGGGGCGAGAAGACAGTGGCACGGGTGGTGGCTCGTCTCCTGATTGTGAGCGGCCTGGGATTGGGGGCCTTGTGGGCAGTGCTGGTTGGGCGTCTTTAGGCTTGTCCTTGTTAGAGAATCCAAGAATCACCGGGGTTTTCTTTGCGCTCGCTGTTGGCCTGGGTGATAGTTTCCTAGGTTGCGGTGCCGGTTCTGGCTGAGGAGAAACGGTTGCTTGCGATTTCGCTGGCCGTGAAGGTAGCCTTGGTGGAAGACTGGGTCGAACCGAGGGCGCAGATTCAATAGCCTTTGGGGTAGCCCTTGGGGGCTGTGGTGATGGCGGAGCACGTCTAGGCTTCGCTGCTTCTTTGGCTGCTGCTGCTTCCTTTTCCCTTCTTGAAGGAGGAAGTTTCGGGAGGCTCGCAGGGTCATAAGCTGGAGGTAACTTATAACCTGCCCCGTCAGAGTTGACACTCGTCACTGACGAAGGAGGCCTGCCCGCAGATAATGATGATATGGCAGAGTTCTGCGACCTTTCTGAAGAACCAGAGTTTCGCCTCACTGTCAGGCTAGATTGAGTCGAGGTACGCCTTGGTGGTAAAGTTGGAGCAGACTGCATAGTTGGGGTCCGGCTTGGGAGTGGAGGCGGGGCTCGTTGTTGAACATCATCCTGGCCATTATGCGCCGCAAAGTGTGGTGTTGAAGCTTTTCGCGTAGGTCGAGGAGGAATCGATGGGTTATTCTGCGGCGGAGTCGAAGTGGTCGGGATAGCTGGTACCGTCTGGCTTCTGGCTTCAATGGCTGGGCGGCCGGGTGGAGGTGGAGGGGGTGGTCGTTTGCGAACTGATCCAGGGCTTGGACTTTGAGCGCCAGTGAAACTCTTTTGCTTGTTGAGAGCAGCAATGCGCTCAGCCAGGGTGTTGAATTGGGGCTCTTCAGTATCGGCCATTTTGAGTCTTTAACGGTTCTGAGCGATAACGGCGGTTTGGTATTTACGATACTGAAATCGGGCTGGAGGTTGTCTTTGCGAGTACGAAGCGTCTTTAAGCTGAAGGAATGCGATTGCAAAGGCTCGACAAAACTGTAAAGAGGGTGATAGCGACAGGCATAGGAGATACCGATTTGATTACATGAAACGAGAACAACAATGAGGATGGGAAAGAACAGAATGTCCAGAAAATAAGTTCTCAGGGCACAGCTAAGTTTATGAAACGGATGACTGCAGCTTCTTAGTAGATAGTCAGGCCAGGCGGGTGCCTGAGTTGTCCTGAGCGTTGATTGAAGGGGTCTAGAGCACAGCCCTGTAGGTGGAACCTAGGGGCCGCAGTTTAGAGGGCAGGGAACAAGTGATCCTCCCATCAGCTAGAGTTTCATCATGTTCTAGAGCCAACAGCGATGTGGATGTCTCATCAATTTTGATTGCACCGATCGTAACAGCGTACAAGCTTATTTATACGATACGAGAATATTAAAATGGTGACCTACTGAAGCGGTCATTGTCATTGACATGCCATAATAACAGCCTGACCTGCAAAACTTTGGTGACTTGGCTCTCGGCAATTCTGTGCCTAGACCCAAACATAACTTGTGGTGATCGCAAGTAATCGAGATATCGCCCCTTTTCTTTCCCTGACGCGTAATGACGAACAGAGGCCAATGGAGATTCCATAATACGAGACAAATCGACATGTTAATTCAATCATATCCATTTTGCCAAGAGAACTCGATGTTAAGATTGCTTGGTGTGGATGTGATTTGCTTTTAAATCACGGTTGGAATATTGCTTTCGCAGGATCCTGCAGTGATTTAAACATGATAAAACAATAAAGAAATTCTAGTACAAGTCACAAATTATGGCTTCTTAACACTTTTTTTTTTTTTTTAAAAAAAAAAAAAAAGGAAATAACTCGCAGTCTCAGCTTTAAAATGATCAGCGAAAACTTTTAAAGAAGCCAGCGAGGCTTGGGAGCAAAGGCATCCATGCTTCCAGTTGGGACCGTCTTGAGACAGACACTAATTCCCAATATCAGGCGACTAAGATATGCCTGGACGGGATGATCTAATTACTACAGGTCGCTAGACTCAGCTCACAGAATGAACTGGGGTCTATTTTAAAGGTTGTTTCATGCCCATAAGTGTAACTTGAACCTGCCAAGCATGACATTTGGTCCAAGAGCCTCCTCTATGCAATTAGACTACCAAGTAGTAGGTATTGAACTGTCAAAACGAAACCAGTTATGGATAACTGACTGCCGGTTCATACCGAAATCAGCAAATTAGTCAATGAGAGTCAGAGTATCCACTAGCGAACCTACTTATCTATACCAAAAGGTAGCTTTAGCTTGATAGATTTCTGAATAACAGACATGGCAAGTCTAAGCATGACACGTGTTTGCAAGACGAAGTGGCTAAAGAGATTTAGAGTAAGTCTCTTAACTCTCCAGCGCCTAGCGAAGGCTAAGTATATTTGTATGTGACTCATATGGCTGATCTATTCATCATCGCTCATCATGGCATCGTGCAGAAGTGACACCTGGCAAAAGATGTATACAAGTGGCCAGATGAAGTGTATGAATTGGATCATGTTGGCCATTATCTGGTATGGTTGTTAACAGGAGATATGAGGTATGTTGGTTACCTATTCAGTTTTCTTATAAAACCGCCAAATGCCGTTACCACTGTCCACTTGTTACACAATGTATTTTGACAGGTATAGCCAATACACCGGTTAGCATATTACATACATTTCAATTAGGTTAATACAACCGCCAGCCACACGGTGTGTTTCTCCTTGTTAAGTTAATGGCAAAGTCCATTGATATATGGATGTGAATCTCGAATATTCATGGTCTGAGGTGCAGTAAGCAACGCAGCGGCTGTCACACTCAGGTAACGTATTTTTACTAACTGCGCACTAAACCAGGCAGATCCTAGCTGGGAATCGTTGATCCGCCCCGCACTAGCCGCCATTCGCAACCAACCAGCGATCAAGAATTCACCTTCAGTCAACGTGAATCCCCAGAACTTGCGACCTGCGACCCCGACCACGACCCCAAAACGGCTTGCGACTGATGTGACTTGGCTTTGGCTTGACTTGCTTCTCCTCAATCCTTGTTTCGTTTTTTGTTTCGTTCCTTATTCAACCGAACGATTCAACTTCCACATACAGGACGCTTGCTCATCTCAATCGTCGCTTCGGCATATCTCTCTTCATCTCCTGGGCCCCAGTTTATAGCCTCCTCTTTAGCTCCTGCTGATCGACGCTATCCATTCGAGCACATCCTACATCGGCGCATCGCATCGCATCGCATCGCATAACCCCCAGTCGCATCGCGAGAGCCCATCTATCGCATCACTCGTCGACATTGGCCTCATACCACCAAAAATCTACTAATTCTGCTTTACGACACATCTACTCGCTCACCCTGCTCTTCTTCGTCAAGTCAAGTCAGCCTAGTTGCCACGCTGCCCCCGCTCATTCATCATGGCTGCGGAGGCTGCCGGCAACGAGGCTGTCACCCCGCCCAAGCGCAGACTCACGTTTCTTGATCTCCCTGCTGAGACCCAGCAGGATATCTTGTCACATGTCCGTACCTAGACTGGCATTGTTATGCTTTCTGCACCTTTGCTAACACCCCATAGTGCTCCCAATCTGAGTTGATTTGCTGTGCTCTTGTGTCTCGACATTTCCATGAGTTGGCATCTGCGCAGCTCTATCGCAGTTTCAACATCCTCTTTCCCGATGACGATGATGTTAGGTTCGAATCTCCAATCGATGGACTTGCGGGTGGTCTCGACACCTTCACTACGAGTGATTACAACTACGCAAAGCACCTCAGGGAATTGTCTATGGATACAGTGAGCACTGGTGTAAAAGCCGAACATGCCTACAAGCCGTATCTATATAGCACTAGTTGTGGCAAGTTCCTAAATACTTTGCTCTATCTAACCCTCAAGAAAGCCAAGTCACTCGAGACTTTCAGGTGTGTTCCACAGCAGGTTGCATATACTTTCTTCAAAGCCCTTCACTAATGCTGTTTATAGATGGAACATCCGGGTTGAACTCAGCAGGCCAGTCTACCGGGAGCTGCATAAAATCAAGACATTGACCAAATTCCATATCCGTCTACAAGCCGGAGAGACCTACTACATTACACCCCCTCCCCTTCCGCTAAGCATTGATAGTCTCCCTCCTGCCTCGACACACTGGCCAGACATTCCTCCGCCTCCTCCTGGGCCTCCCCCGGGGGTATTTTCAGCTCCCCTCGCTGGTGCCATGACATCTCTGCCAGTCATTGCATCGCCCCCTCCTTTGCTCCAAACTTCGAAACAGTTTTCCAAGTTAAAGCCATGCAAGCGTGATACTGCAATACAGGATCCCCCCACACTATCGGGGTTCAAGAAACTGAAAAGCCTCTCCGTTCTCGATATTGATAATCTCGAATTGGTTACAGAGCTCAAGTCTTGTGTTCGAAACTCTTCCGCTACACTTACTGAGTTGCAGCTTTCTTTGTCCGATTCTCTGGCATTGCAAGCCCGACGACCGCCACCTGATTCAGACCCTGACGACTCCGATGTCGACGATGAGTTTCAAGTGGTGCCCGTCTCGCAGAGCACCAGTTTTGACGCGAGTGGCCCTGCGAAGGCATTTCGCTCCCAGGAAGAGCGGAAACTTCAAGAGGGCATTCTGGGAAGAATATTTGATGTCGAGCCATTCATTACCAAGAAGCCTGCGCTCAACCAAAGTCCTCGGGAGGCAGCAACCAGCCAAGAAGAAGACCAAGAGGCCGATAGCAACGACAATTCTGAGGATCCCCGTGAAGAGTTCGTGTCATCTATTCGAAGTGTTTCAACAAGATTGATGTCACATATCAACGGCACCCGCGATTTTTCTACAGCACAGCAAGACATTTTGGACGTGATTGAGAAAGCAGCGAGAAAGTATGTTGATTCATGCGAGCTTCCTTCTCAGCAAAACAATGAGTCACCCGACAGCGCTTCAGTGACACCCAAGAATGTCGAAAATTCGGTGAACAATGAAAGCGGCTCTTCGAACCCAGGGATGACGGAGATAAATTCAAATTCACGACCTAAGAACAAAGAATCGAATAACGATGCGTCACCAGACGATATTGAAATTGAACACCTGGATACAGTTGATGAATTGGAAGTGGATTCAGACGAACAACAAGCCAAGGAGACTCAGGAGAAGCCAGGCGAGGCCAAACAATCAGAAACAGCAGAAGAAAGTGACTCCTCTAAGTCAAATGCCCCTGATTCTGACTCGAACTCGAACTTGAACTC
>JAADJG010000175.1:39690-117046 GCA_012932025.1 Fusarium austroafricanum
ACTTGAACTCGAACTCGAACTCAGCCCCGAACCCTGGGCTGAATAAAGTCTTCACGAACCTAGATGCGCAGCGGGTGAATTATGAGTCACTCCTGTCGAGTCTTCAACAGTTACAGGACGAGAACGATGCTTTCATCCAGAAAATCAAAACGATTCGGGTTAAGGGCACAGTTGCGGAGCTTGAGCAATTTAAAGACTCCGTAACCCAACTAAAAGAACTAAGCCAAGAAGCAGAACATATCAGAGGCGCAATCAAAACCACGCATCTTGAGATCAAGCACATCGAAGACCAGGTCTTTGGGAAATCTCAAAATAATGATGGTGAAAAATCGCGACGGTCGATCGATGAGTATCTGCGGGATACTCGAGGCATTGCACTTGAAACACTGGGCATTCACCTAATTCCTGTCAAGGCATCCGTTTTATCACGGGCTATCGATTTGAAGTGCCTGAAGAGCCTGACCCTGCTTAATGTTGGCAATCAAGGCCCAATCTGGACATTGCTTTCCAAGGAGAATAAGGTCTCGCCGCTGGCTTTGCGCAGTGTCTTTACTGACAATGTTTCTACCGCATTCCTTAACTGCATGTCCCAGCTTGAAGAGTTGCACGATTTATTTCTTTTGGAGCGAAGTGCCAAACACAAACCCGAGAGTTTTGCCCCGCGAACTGCCGTCACAATTGATCAGATTCGTCGGCTCGTCCTCAAGAAGCACATGCATACCCTAAGAAGATTAATGATTAAGGACGAGTCAAACAGCAACGGGTGGGATGCGAATCAGAAGGCAATGATACTTATCTGCAACCGTGGGGTGCAGCTCGAGGAGCTAGCTCTTAGCATGAACATCCACGCGGTAGTAAGTCTAACCCATTTGTCAATAGATATCGGATTAGCCGCTAACATTGGCAACAGCACGCCTTCATGCAGTATTTTGCTGGACTGGTCAACCTCCGTGCTATTAATATACTTCGATTCAGAAACAACGACACATGTATATGGGTCATGCGCGAGATTCTGAACTTCATCGTGGATAACCTCTCTCACCATCCTGAACTGAAGCTTGAGTGGATTGCTATGGAGGACGATAGGCTCGACCGGGTCATCCGTCCTATGGACACACCTGATGATGGTGAGAAGAGGCGGGGCAAGGGCAAGGGCAAGGAAAAGGCTACCGCGCATCCTCACCACAATAGTAGCAACCTTCCCGTGCTGCCATCCTGGGGCTCAGATAGCGAAAGCGAGGAGGATGACGATGATGCCTCAAATTGTGGAAAGAGACTTCGGCTTAAGACCGTTGGGGTCCTCCAGTTCTACGAGGTCTGGGGCGTCAAGATTTTCGACAAGGAAATTCGATCCGGTCGACTTTGAAGAGAAAAGGCAGCTTCCTATTTTGATATGTAGTTTGTTTTGGTAACATACTCTTATCTGCAATGGCAAGATGGCGCAACGGCTGTTCGGCAATGGGTTGGGTTTTTGGATCAGGGTAGAACGGCCAGGGCCAAGGAAGCACACCGAGGCGAAGGGTGAATCTGGACCCGTATGTAACTTTTGAAGCGTCACTTTATGAATGGACTTTGCGTCATGCTAGTGGGTTGTTGAGGCAGCGATTCAACTGCTTGTCAACATCTAGCCTTGAATTGGCAATGTCAGGAGCTAGAAAACGAAATGATCTAGCACCCTTGCATCGGGGTAATATTCTTTCCGCTGCTCATGTTGGAATACCTACCAGCAATCGTTTGGATCCGTTTGCCACCTGTGATTCCCATACTGACATTTAGATCCATTCACATACAAGTCGTTCATGGCTGTGAATTGGCCTATGTTTCCATAACTCTGCCGGATACATACAACAAGCCTGGAGCTACTTATATTACTTAACAATGAAATAGAACAAACACGAGGTGCTATGTTATGTTAATGCAAGATATGTGATATCACCGATCTAGGGTAATCAAATTTCACTTGGCACGAGATGTGGGGTAAACTCGTGATACCTAGATGGCTTGCGACCAACTAGTATATAGGTACCTGTAAAGTGATATGATCTCGGTTAGGATGTATGTAGCGTCTCGAGGCGCATCGTGATACGAGTGACAAATTTTTAAAATTTAAATACGTTTCTACCATTACCATACCATATCAGGGATTATCAATCACCAGTTCTCATCCACAATTTTTTAGATCTGCATCATCAAGAGTAACTCCGTAACTTAATCATTTCGCCGTGCCTGATTCTAGGTTTGGTACAGTTTATAAGTACACTACCCTGGAAAAAAAAAAAAAAGGAAATCGCGTATAAACCCCGAGAAGAGGGTGCAGGTATCTAAACTAAAGGATGTATATTTACAGCCTGGAGATAATGGCGGCGGCGTACTCGTTGGTCTTGGCCTTGCCGCCGAGATCGCCGGTGAGGGCCTTACCTTCGGCGAGGGTATCAAAGATGGCGGTCTCAATACGAGAAGCGTGCTCGGTGAGACCCATGTGTCGCAACATCATGATGGAGCTGAGGAGGAGCGCAGTGGGGTTGGCGAGGTTCTTGCCAGCAATGTCGGGAGCGGAACCGTGGACGGCCTCGAAAATGGAGCACTCGTCACCGATGTTTCCGGAAGGAGTGAGACCGAGACCACCGATCAGACCGGCGCACATATCGGAGAGAATGTCACCGTAGAGGTTGGGCATGACAAGGACCTTGTCGTTGTAAGGGGTGGGGTCAGTGACCATCTTGAGGCAGCTGTTGTCGAGAAGCTCGGCATCGAACTCAATGCCGGGGAAGTCCTTGGCGACCTCCTGAGCGACCTTGAGGAAAAGGCCGTCGGAGAGCTTCATGATGGTGGCCTTGTGGACGACGCGGACCTTCTTGCGGCCAATGGACTCGGCGTGCTGGAAGGCAAATCGGAGGACACGCTCAGAAGCCTCACGGGTGATGAGCTTGATGCTCTGGACGACGCCATCGACGACAACATGCTCAATACCGGAGTATTCACCCTCGGTGTTCTCTCGGATCAGGACGGTGTCGACATTGTCGTAGGGGGTCTCGTAGCCTGCGACGGAGCGGCAAGGTCGCAGGTTAGCGAAGAGGTTGAATGTTCGTCGTAGGGTGAGGTTGAGAGAGACGTGGCCCTTGCCAACGGGGGTCTGGGGGGTGGATGTTAGCCATTGAACCACGGGAAATGGGATGCGACAGATTTGCGCCCGAGTTGACGTACAGCGAGGGGACCCTTGAGGGCAATCTTGTTCTTTTGGATGTTCTCAATGGCAGCATCGGGGATAGCAGTCTTGCCGTCCTTGATGATGGGGGTGACGTCGACAGGCTCCCAAGCAATGGGGGTCTAGAGGATGTTGTGTTAGCATGAAGGACTTTTGGGGGTGACTTATATGAGGTGGGCGAGTTGTCATGACGAACCTTAGCGGCGGCGAAGATGTCCTTGACGGACTGAGAGATCTCGGGGCCGATACCGTCACCCTCAATCAAGCTGACCAGGAAGTTGCCCTGCGCATTGTGTTAGCAGAGTGTTTTTAGAATTGCAATTGAGACTCAAGCCAAGCATTGTGTTGTGACTGAGTTATTTTATCTCGGCACCATGCTCGGCCCAGCCGAGGGCTAGGATCATCCAAAAGCTGTAGTACGAGGCAGCGCATAACGTACATTGGCATCCTTGGTACCGTTATACTTGGCAACTCGGTCGCCAGAGGTCGAGTAGCATCGGTTCTATAGGAAGAAGGTGAGTGAATACTCATGTTTTGCCCGAATTAGGTGGTTGGATATATTCGGACAGTTTGTGGTGGTGATCTCATACGTAGAAGACGGCAGCGCGGGGAGCAGCAGCGCGCAGGGCTTGCCTGGAGGCGGGAGTTCGGAGAGCTCGAATGGCCAGCATTTTGAATAAGATCGAGCAGAGAGACTACCGTGATGGAGTTTGAGAAAGAAGAGACAAGATGGTAGAGAAGAGACAGGAGAGGAGAGGAGAGGAGAGGGTATAATAGGAAAAGCGTGACGACAAGATCAAGAAATAGAAAAGAAGAAAGAATAACTCACCTCAGGTCAATTGAAGAAAACAGCCAAGCCAGCCTGCCCAACCACGGCCATACCTTACCCCAAACCAGACCAAATCCGAATGGCCAATGCTGCTTTCATGGCAGGTAAGCCACACGTTGACAGCGAGGACAGGGACACTAGCCACTGAAAACTACGGGCAATAGTGGGTAGACCAAGGCATTTGCGGCGTTTAGATCCACTGCCCTCCACTTTTTCGCGTCTTTTCTAGAGGTTTCACGGGTTCCTTTCGGCTGCATCCTCGTATCCCGCGCGGACTTACGCTTGCCATGTATTTTTTTTCTTTCTTTTTTTTCTTTCTCTGTCTAAGCGGGCGGGCTTGCTCGCATTTCAAGGGCATTCTCCGAGCAACGAGGGGCCGACGGGACGGTCGAAATGCACGTCACAGCAAACACTTACGCCACACTTCCATATAACTGCCACCTTAAAACCCCACACGGGATGCTTCATTTCTTACGTGTTTAAGTGCGGACTGTTTCTGTATGGATATCGAAGGAAACCACATTTGATACTAGGGGTGAGGAGGGTAGCCTCGTCCCATCTCGTTCATGTCAGACAATTGAGCTCCTGCATATTGTTGCTAAGTCAATCTACGTTTTTTTTTTGATCCGTCAATGCCAACCCAATAACTATGTAACTCCTTACTGCTTCAAGCTCCTCAACAGACGTGGGCAGAGGCACATCGTGTGAGACGAGGCTGATCATATCCTTATGTCTTACCGAACGACGGAGTTATTCCATGTCTTAATCAGTACGAAAACTACGGATGGTAGGGCAAGACGATCAGAATAACATCCAGGCTTTATGTTTCTCTTCTAAGTGCGAGACTGAACTACTGTTTGGTGGGCTTTAAGGCCTGTGGGATTTCGCCGTCTCCCTAAGGAAGTCGAAACTTATAGAGGCCGGCATGCCGAGTCTGCGCTCAGGCACGTCGGACAAGTGGCTCGCCGTCCTTGATCTTCCTCGCACCGTACTTCTCGAGGCGGATAGATTGGATGGCGATGAAGCCTGTCGTGTCTTGGGGCGTCCAGTTCATGTCCAGAGTGTCCATGCTGCTCTCATCGGCAGAGTAGAGGTTGGAGGTCTCGCTGGAACGTCCGACGACGTACGCGCACCCCTTGTAGGCGACGAGGCTCACCTTGCCCTCGACTTGACGCTGTGAGAACTTGATGGCGTGCTCAACAAGCTCCCGCTCAGGACTGAAGTACATGCCTAGTTGGAGAGTTAGGATATGTAATTCAACAATAAGACGTAAGAGTGGACGGAGATGACAGACCGTTGTAGATAGCGGCTGACCAGTCTTGAGAAAGACGGTCGCGGATGGAGCGCACCTTGGAGTCCATGACGAGTCCTTCAAGATCAATGTGCGCCTGGCGGAGGATAGTCAGGCCGGGAGTATCTGGACGCAATGTTAGAAAATGTACAGTCGTTGGACCAGATCCAGCTGCATACCGTAACAGCCTCTGCTCTTAAGGCCTGAGAATCGTTAGCGAGTTACATAGCTGACAAAATTTCACTTCTTGACGAGCGCAACTCACCGATAAACCTAGACTCGACAATGTCGACACGTCCGATTCCTAAAAATTGGTCAGCAGGGACTCAAGCGTTCTCATAGTCTGACGCCTCACCATTGACCCGGCCGATCTCATTGACTTCCTTGAAAATCTCCAGCGAGCCAGTGATGACTTTGTCGCCGACCTCAAGCTTGACAGGAACACCTTGATCGAAGTGAACAGTAAAGGGCGTCGGCTCATCAGGAGCCTTCATCGGATCTGCAGATGGATGTCAGTGCCTAGTAGACTTGGAATCACCGGAGCGCATACCAACAGTGCGCTTCCACATATCCTTTGGGGGCTCCAGTTCGGTTTGCTCGAGGATCTGATAGGGTCAGCATTATGCAAGAGAGATTTTATCAAGTGAATATAAGGCGGCTAACCCCAGCTTCATAACTGCAGTGGATGATGTTGTCGTCCATGGACCAAGGGGCCTTGGGTGTAGAGCTGACGGGGATGTTTTGCTCGGCGGCGAACTTGAGGAGATCCGCACGTCCTCTGTGTACTCGTCAGCTGACTGTGAGAAAGCGAGGGCGAGCGATCACAAACGCGAATCGGTTATAGAACTCTGGATTGCGCCACGGAGCCAGAACCTTCATGGTAGGGTCACAAGCCTTCCATGCCAGCTCGAAGCGAACTTGACTAGAAGATAGAGGTAAGTCTCAAGCCGGAAGCTCCTCGGAGATATAGACATACTCGTTCTGTAAACGTTAGCATCAGAAATGTGACAAGATAAGATTCAGGAACTTACACCCTTGCCGGTGCCTGATGAGATAGGACACTTTGGTTAGCAAATTGTCGATAAAGCAAGCAGGCTGCAACTCAGCAGGGAGGATGCTTACATCCGTGGCTCAGGAACGTGCAGTTGTGCTCCTTTGCGACGTTGACCATCGCCCTAGCGATCACGGGGCGGGCAAGACTGGTTCCGAGAAGGTCATCTTGGTGTTAGCTAAGATGTCGATAAGAGGTCAAGCTGCGTATCTTACATCGGTCCTCATAGACTGCGTTGCCTATGATGCAAAGCGTTAGCAAACTCGTAAAACACTCTCCGAGGCGCAAAGCGGGCGGGCGCACATTGAATCGCAGGCCAGACCAGGTCGTCAATAAGCTCCTGCTGGACATCCTGGATGATCATGCGCTCAGCTCCGAGCTGAAGAGCCTTGGTCTTCACAGCCTCGAAGTCCTCTTCCTGACCGCAATCGGCCAGAAAGCACACGACCTCATAGCCTTGCAAAACCAACCACCGGAGAATAGTACTCGTGTCAAGGCCTATAGTGTTTGTGAGTATGAATCAATGTTCTTCTCCTAAGCATGCCCAACTAACCACCCGAGTAGGCACTGAATGTGTTGATCGTCAGTCAAGCTGTATCTTACACCGGTGTTGGAAAGACCCACAGACAAACACGTTCCGGTGCCATTGTAATGATTTTTGGAGTCAAGAGATGACCTTCAGTGGTAATTGTGAGAGATAGACCTAAGGATTTAATGCAAGAGGTATAGGAGGGGCAGAGCAATATGGCCGGTATCTGGCGGGGCATGAAGATGCTATCAAGGCGGGGTTCTCAGGCTTTCCAGCTCCGATAGCGGCCAATGGAATTGACAGGGCTAACCGACCCTATTTGCCACGGTATATGGAGAGTCACTAATAAAACTAAGATAGTTACAGTACTAGGAAAGTTAATGTTTCCACGAGTTTTCATAGAGGATATTATACACAGGACAGTAGCAGTGTGCTAATGAGTCCTGAAAAGGGCCTCAGCTATGGATGGCCTGATGGCCAGTGAAGTGGTCCTGAAACTATGTATTCTACTTCGTATGCCTCATTATCTTAAGGTTATATAATGAACGGCCCACAAATCTGCTCCTCTTTCAGATCAACGTGTTGACCAAGGGAAGGAAGGTTTATAGATGCACGTCACAGCAAAGAGGCACGCCACACTTCCATGCAACCGCCACACTTGAACCCCACAATTCAGTCATCCAGCCACATTCATGAGCTCCATCGGAACTTCGTACCTTCCTTAGTAGATGAAGCTAGCTTCCAGCTCATAACACCAGATCTCCATTCAAGCAACTATTCCACATCAAGCCGCCAGATACAATATCTAGGTAGGTAGGCGTGCAACTCGCTGTACAATCCAACAACATATTTCTTATATGATCCCGTCTTTGCTGGGAAGAATAGCCCGTGACCACGACTGCGCCGATACGGCGTAACATACCCTCTTTCATCGAGCATGCGACGCATCCCCTAATAATTGTTCTTCCCTTTAGCCACCACAACTATCACAATGGCGGACATTGAACGTACAATCCTCGATTTTTACCAGATTCCAACACTTTTTCCTACTGAATGGCCAGTCGAAAAAGATTTGGAAGACCTCGACGAAGATGAGGAGGACGAGAAGAATGCTGCTTTGAAACGAAGGCAGTCGCGATACCAGGCGCTTGAGAGAGCCGTGAGCCAACGGAAGAGCAACATTCCCAGAGAAGATGACCAAGGAGGTGCTGGAAATATCGTACAAAAAGATGAACCGGATCCGTTGGGAACTACAGACAGCGTTGTTAGAACGCTAAAGCATCTCGGTCTGCCCCTCCAAGATGACCACCGGCTACGTATGTCACCCCATCATGACTGGGGACTTGTTTTGAGAATATTGGTTGACTCCGTGTGACCCCGTCAGGAAATCGATTTTTACTTTCCTCAACAACTTTCTCGCCAGCTCTTTTCCTCTCCCAGATGCATGCTACCGCCGACACTCGAAGTTTGCTCAGTGGTCTTGATGTCCTCTCACAATCCATCGATCAAAAGTCCGCCTCTCTCAAGGTTCTTGTTGAAGCCAACTTCGAGAGATTTGTGAAAGCCAAAGCAACTATAGATAACGTCTACAAGGAGATGAAATATCGTGGAATGGAGCCGCCAGACGCCAACAACGTGCATTCCAATGCAGCTCAGCGTCGTAGCTATCGCAATAGTGTGGTGGGCGGTGCCGGGTTGGGAATTAACAACCCTTTGACGTCTCCTAGCACTGATACGCGCAAGAAGAATGCTTTGATCAAGGAGAGCGAGTACGGAGTCTTGGGTATAAAAGGCCCTCTGCTAGAAGTTTCAGCAAAAGCTGAGGATGTATGGGGACCTGCCTTGGGAGGAAGAGAAAAGGAGGAAAACCTCAAAACCGTTTCCAACCATCTGACAAGATTTAAAGATTACGTGGAGCTGAGCACTTCAATAGCGGACAGCATCAAGCGGAAGGACTATGAATCGCTGGTCGACGAGTTTGGCAGAGCCAGGAAAATTGCTGACGAAGCGCGACGACTGACCGAAGAGCTCGGTGAGGAGACCCCAACAGAGCCTCAGCTTTACCAGTTGTTGATAGCAGGACGCATGTGGTATGATGTGGACCAGCAGATTCGCGCTTTCAAACGCGATATTTGGAAGAGGCTCGTTACTCTTCATACAGCATCCAGGACCGATGGTACTACTGGCCGTATTCAAGATCAGCACATGGAACTTATCGGATTACTCTTGGAGCTTGGTGCTGACGATAATCCGATCTGGGTGTGGCTTTTGAGTCGATATGATCACCTCAAAGGCAAAATCCAGTCGACAGCGGACCGTTCAAAGGTTGAGATTGAGGTGCTTCGTCGTAGGCTGGCCAGTAACGATAAGCCAAACCCCAACACAATTGCAGCACATCTTCGATCCCTAGGACGGCCAGTGATTGAGGATAAACCTTTGACGTTTGACTCACCTGATGTGGTTGAGCTTTGGGAGAAGATGTTATCGTTCCTCACCAGTCTTCTGTCAAGTGAAGGTATTCTCGGCGAAGTTATAGAATTCTGGCAGACGGTGCAAGGATTCATTAACGGTTCTGCCCAAGCCGCTCTTCCTGTAGGTTATCGCGGCGAATCTCGGCACCATCACGAGCTATCACCTCAGAGTGTTGGAGAGCTACGCAAGGGAGCTGTCGAACTGGTGGACTTACTTAGAGAACACACATATTCCTTCTTCGTGGATATGCCACCTGAAGATGTTTCACTCCTCTTCTCGCCAATCCCCAAGACACCTGTCCCAACAACGCCTGGATCCGCCTCACTATCATCTCCTAGCGACCCTCGCTTCAATTTTGATCCAAACAATATGCCACCCCCCTCGCCTAAGAGAGGCGAGGTCTGGGAAAAGCTGGCGTTCTGGCCTCCATGGTCAAATTCTATCAGCGGTGTCCACTATCTGTCCAAGATGCTGACTTTAGTTGGAGCTGGAGCTGGCGACTTGGCGTGCATTGAGCCAATTGAGTCAGGAGAAGGTCAGGTTATCGACAATCTCAGGAGTCTTGTTGGGGGTGCTCGAGAGCGATGTGTTACAGCATTGTGCGCTGCCTGGAACCGAGATGCCGAAAACATTAAGTATGTTGAGGATTGGCAGCGGTCGGTTGAGATGGGTGATGTGACACGCATGCCAGCCAGTTTTGCTGCATTTGAGGGAGCAGTACTTTCAGGCATGCAGAAGATCCTCTATATCCCTGATGCCATGTCTAGGTCAGGCTCGGGAGATATTGTCTTGCCGCCTCCCTCCAAACTTCTCCAGATGGTCCGCAGCCAATACGTCACCACCTTGTACAAAGCGCTGAGCGGCATGGTTGAGAACGCCGAGCGATCATTGAAGAAGACAGAAGATGACTGGTCAATCGAAGGAGAGAGATCGCTTGCATCAGCTGCGGCTCCTACTATGGCGGGCAAGGGAGCATTGGACTCGGGGGATAGGGTGAGTTTCCTACAATCGGCTTTAAGGATTATATCATGCTGACGGTTCTGCAGAACATTCGCATGCTCATGACTCTCAGCAATCTTTCATCACTGCAGTCGCAGGTGGTGCCGAATCTCAACTTGCAGTTCGAGAATGCCTTCTCTGTCAAGCTGACCGATGAGTCCAAGAAGATTCGCGAGGTTCTCGGTCAGATCCATGACCGTCTCTTCCAATCTTACACAAAGCAGTCGATCGAGAGACTTCGTGCTGTCATTCAAGCTGGTATCTCGGCACCTGGCTGGGCACCTGGTCAAGGGCAACGCACACAGGCAGCTAAACCCTACGTCTACGAGGCTCTTCTTACCCTCGTCCTCGTGCATTCTCAGGTTTCTACAACTGCACCAGCTCTCACCGTAGAAGTCTTGTCCTTTCTCCTTGAGCAGACGTCAATTCAGCTCCTGGAAGCCTTCCGACGTCGTCCACGCTACACTCTCGAGGCTCTCATGCAAGCAACGCTCGACGTCGAATTCGTCGCCCAAACCCTCAGCCACTATACTTCAGAGCGGGCTTCAGAGCTACAGAGTCAAATCTACCAAGAACTCGATGCGCGTACAGATAACGAAGCCCGCACACGCCTGCAGAGCGAGCTATCTGAAATGCGTAACGTTCTCAAGCGATTAAGGGAAGCGAGCAAGAACGAATTTGCTTGCTTCAAGAAACCAAAGCGACCTGGCCATGGTCCCAGCAGAAACAACAGCGGTCTATCCGGTATATCAGTCTAGAAGGCTCTGGAGTCGCGTGTTTCCGGCACATCAAGCAAGCAAGAGAAGGAGGATGATAGTTACACGACAGCAATGGACTTTACAGGTTAAGATGGGCTCAGGAGCAGGTGGCCTGTGATATTTAAGGATACATAGAAGCAAAGAGCATGAAGCGAAGTGAATCATGATCAACTTTTTTTTTTGCTTGCGAGTCCATTGAACCCCTGAAAGCTCCATCGTCAGAAAACCCCGAGGTATCTCGTTTCTTTTTTGTCTATACCATTAACGCCAGGATCGAACCACAGCTCCTGATCTCTATCTTGTTTTTCGTTGTTTTTTGTCCTCCTGTCAATCACGTTGGCCATAACGCCGCGTGGCTAGTCATACATATCATGTGGTATCAAAATTCATTTGCTTTTTCCGTCCAGTCATTAGCCATTAAACGGTTCAACATCAAGAAAAGCCTTCTCCACAATTACTTTTCTTCAAGTTCACTTTTGTTTCAGAACGTGTACAAGAGTCACAAACTTTGGCATGTAATGGCCGCTCAAGGAGAGTTTGTGATGAGAAGATGGGAGCAGAACATCATCTCAAGGGATCGAGAGTCAGCTGGAGAAAAGAGAGAGCCTTCTTGGCGGGCAAGAATGGTATCGTCTAGAAATGTTGTTAGTAAGGAGTTACGGTATAACAAGATATGAAAACTCACAATCCAAATCAATGCTTTGGAAATAAGACCCGATGACAGGGTCTTGTTCCGAAGTGATCAGCTTGCCTGTCTCACTGCGAAGTGTTTGTGGCAATGCTTTACGGATTGCTAGAAGCATCTTCAATAACCCTGCTAGGTTACCGCCCTGTTGAGTGAAAACACCCGGGTCTCGCTCTAATGGCCATCCAGGGCGGAGGTGGTCTTGCTCCCATGCTTTGAAAGCCCAAGTCGATTTCTCGAGACAGTTGAGGAAGATAACAGCGGTCAGGTACATCTTGAAGTTCACCTTGACCTTGCTGTCCTGAAGAACGCGATGCATACCACTCAGCAATGCCTTCGAAGTATTGTTGGCCTTTCTCTCTGCTGCAGCATTGAGCTGCATGCAAAGCGTCGTGTAGATATCAGCGTCGTTCTCGCTCTTGGCCTCCTGAATGCGCCTGGCCTCCTCGTTCTTATTGGCTGGTCTTTCAACAACATTCCACTGCCTTTCGCGATCAATGCTCTCTACCAGACCCCATAACTCCAAGGACTTTCGAAGCAAATCATCCTCCGACTCTTGCAGCTGCTCCAGTGCAAGACCCAGAGTGACGCGCATAAATTTTGAAGGTTCCCTATCAATGAAAAGCTGGAAGACGTCGCGCATGTAGGCTTCGACCTTGCCTGGAACATCCTCCTTGTCCTGATCGATCATGATGACATGGAAAAATGAATCCTTGCTGCCCCTGGACTCTGCAAGGGACTCACTAGGCTCCAGCAATGCAACCAAAGCTTCGAGGAGGATGACTTTGCCTGTTTCGGGGAAGTGGGAAACTTCTATCATGGTGCCGTCGTGTGTCATATTCAACTGGTTTTTCAGGAGGTTGATTCGGTTCTGCGATAGGACAACCTGGACGCCAGCTGAATATAAGTCAAGCTGTTCCTGGAGCCTTGTTCGTACACAGCCAGTCCTCCAGACTCTGGGCGCCAATACCTTCCGACAAGTGTCACATGGTGTTCCTTTACCGCAATTTTTGCGGAGGATTCTACACCTGATACAGGCACCAATTTTTCGAACCTCTTGGACCTCCTTACGGCGTGCGGCGGTGAAGCGGGATCGGGCGTGGCGAGGTCTTCCATTCAGCTGCCCATCACTTGTGTCCATCCGGATGCCACCTCTGTTCATTTGGATGGGGGGCGGTGGGTGTTCGTGAATAAGTGGCACTGGCGAGGCGGTCGCCAGGTATGTCATCTCACCCCATGGTTGCGAGATACCACTGTCAGGAGCTGTTACTGCGCTAGGTGAGGCTTCGATCGGGGTAGGGATATCCATAGGTGGTGGAGGGGTCGAGGTGCCATTCTCGTGAACCAGTTGGGGGTCAAGAAGTGACGGGTTGAGCCTGGCCGTAGCAGCAACAGCAACCGATATATTCGAAACGTCGGGAGAAGCAACACTGTTGGGAAGCAAGGCCTGAAGTCGTTCCTCGGGCGATAGCTCGGCTCCTGGGAGTGGTTGTTGAATTACACCTGACATACGTTAGATCACGCCCCATAACTTGTGTGGCAGCCATACCTCTACTTCCCTGCTGCGACCGGTTCTCATAGCTCACAGGAGGGTTATCCAGCGTGAACTGCTCGTGAAGCTCAAATCGATCCGACACATGCTGAGCGTTGGCGGGGTCGGCGGGGTCAACAACAGCTTGTACGCTCTGAGCACGGTTATTCTCATTCAGGTCAACCTGCCGCGAAGCTTCGGCAAGGGTCTCGAGAGCGCTCCATCCTTGCGGGAGATTAGGGACATCCACTGGCTGTCCGTTCGGCTGCGCTTCTGGGGGCGGTCGTTCAGGAGGGGCTCGGGCATTCGTAATACCGTGGAGCTCGAGGCATGCTCGCATACGATCCGACTCGGAGATGGCGGGGCATTTCTTGGTGATATGCGTCGTCAAGCTATCAATCCTTCCCTTTGGAAAATTCTCACCGCATTGTTTGCACGTATGTGGATATCGGTTACTGTTGTCGTTGAGCTTGGGGCCTCGAACGAAGTACTCGAGGATGAGGGGATTGGGCTTGCGGCCCATTGCGCGCTCTGGGGCGTCGTTGCAAGCGCGTCGCCCGCAACCTGATCCTTCAAGGCGTCCAATACGCCGTTTCCACCAGAAGCCAGTGCCGTAAGTCCAAGAGGCTTCGGAATGAATGCAAGATAATAACGTAGGACTGGGATTTGGTGATAGAATTGTGCCGTGGCTGCGATTCTGCCTTGACAGACCGACAAATTTCTCACACCGCCTGTACGAGCGGATTTGTGGTTTATCCGACGTCCTTCGAACGTCAATTAGGTAAGGTAAGTAGTACCTAGGTAGGTACCTAAGTAGATACCTACCTACCTACCTATTGGTAGAAATTTCTCTAACATGGTTCTTAGTCAGTAATTGAATGGGGGGACTGTGGGGCACTGAAAAAAAGTTGCACCCCGCGCCTAATTGATATCATTGAGCACATACAAGGGTTCAAGTTACCGTTGCCATTGCCATTGACAATCACAGCCACGCCTTGTAAATTCTCAAAATGAAAACCATTCAGCGTCTCGAACTGCCACCTGCGGCTGATATGCACGTTCATTTGCGTCAAGGCGAAATGATGGACTTGGTAGTCCCAACTGTTCAGCAGGGTGGAGTTGATACGGTATTCGTGTATGGGCTCTGTAATAGACCAAATTGAATACAAAGGCTAATAAAGTAAATAGTATGCCTAATCTCGTATGTGTTTTCCTGTGATTATTGTGTTTAAATAAAAGAACTACCTACTGGTTTGTATAGGATAGCTAACCTGTCTTGCATGTATAGCTGCCTCCTCTTACTTCTGTTGAGCAGGTATGTATTCTATAACTGACCCGGGTCAAATGTTGACACTGATATAATGTTAAAAAATGTTCCAGGTACTTGAGTATAAGTCCAAGCTAACTGCCATCACTCGAGATGTCAACTTTCTCATGTCACTCTATGTATGTTTACTTTACTCTCACCCTATACACGACTGGTCTCTAACTTGTATAAGCTTCACCCTTCAGTTACACCCGAAGTGATCGCTCAAGCTGCCGAGGCTGGTGTCACCGGTGTCAAGTTGTACCCCCAAGGTATGTTCCATCGATTTACTCCCTATCAGCCGAGGACTCACACCATCTACATCTAGGTGTAACCACCAACTCTGAGAGTGGTGTCTCAGACATCACCGCATTCTACGATACCTTTGCTGCTATGGAGAAGCATGGAATTGGTAAGAACATTCAAATACATAGTCTGTTTGACCAACACTGATTTTTCTACTTCCTCCAGTCTTGAACATTCATGGAGAAGTTCTCGAGTCTCTTGCCCCAGCCGATACAACCCTTGAGGAGGCCTTCCTCCCTACCCTGAAGCAGCTTCATGATCGCTTCCCTCAGCTGCGTATTGTGGTTTGTTTTCTCGAATTGTTATTAAGTAGCAAATAATTAACTCCAGTGTCAAGCTCGAGCACTGCACTACTTCAGCTGCCGTGGAGGCCGTCAAGGCTTGTGGCCCTACCGTTGGTGGTATGTATCTCCGACACGACACTCAATAGTCTTCACCTCTGACCGACTTCGCAGCAACCATCACGGCCCATCATCTCTACCTCACTTCCCATGAGGCCTGTTGCGATCCTTTCGCTTTTTGCAAGCCCATTCCCAAGAAGCCTACTGACAGAGATGCCCTCGTCAAGGCTGTTGTCAGCGGCAATTCCAAGTTCTTCTTGTAAGACTAGACTTTGATATTACTTGCAGACAAACCTTCTGTACTCGTACTAATGCCTTTATAGTGGAAGCGACAGTGCTCCTCACCCCTTGCAGTCTAAGACATCTGCTGAGCAAGGCAAAGCGCCTGCAGGCGTTTTCACTCAGCCCTACGTTGTGCAACTTGTCCTCCTGGGCCTCGAGGAGGCAATTGAGCGTGGCGTCATTTCCGAGGCCGACGTTACACAGGAGAAGCTAGAGAACTTCTTCAGTCGCAATGGACGTCAGTTCTATAAGCTGCCCGAGACGTCTGGTAAGAAGATCATTCTTGAGAGAAAAGGTGACACGATTCCCACCAGCATCAAGAGCATGGATGGAAAGACCGAGGTTGGCATTTCCAGACATGGGGCTGAGGTTTTCAGTTTGACCTGGGCTTGAGAAACGATTAGCAATTGAAAATAGAGTCGATTAAAGTAGTGAGGTATAGAGGATGCACAGAACTATAGATTGAGGAGTCCAACGGGATGCGGGTTGTTCAAGAAAAAAGTTCTAGTAGTTCACAAACGACAATAAGGATTCAATGAGCCGTGCTATGAATGTAGATATGAATGTCAAGATATTATACACTGAAAACCACAACTCCATGCTATGCTCTCAAGTTTGGTTTAGCCTAAGCAGACATAAGGGTATTCAGTATAAAAAAGCAGCCATGTTATATAGATTCTTCATCTCCCCCAAACATTCCGAAACTCATCCTCGTCTATTCCATAATTCGGCTGGTAGTTCGAGGAGGTATGCGGATCTGACTGATCCGGATTTTCGCTCCAAGCTCTAGATTCGTCATTCCTAGGACTCTCTTGTCCATCATGCCCACCAACTTGAGTAGTTTCTGCGGGAGCTGGAGGTCCCTTACCAAGACCTAGGTCACTTGGATCTGGCCCCGCGTGTTTGACAACCTTCTTTGATTTCTTTTTCTTCTTAATTGGGACGACAGGCTCAGGTTCAGGCTCTGGTCGAGATTCTGGCCGAGGAGCACGAGAAGGCACATGCTCTCTGTTCCTTTGTTTGCCTTTGTTTAACGAAGGAGGGTACTCCGTTGCGGGAGACCTTACGGATGGGCTGGCATAAGCTGAAGATCTCGTTCCAAAGCTACCTGGAGACCGATATCGTTCTCTCAATGGTTCACTGGCCGTGATAACAGGATACTAGTTCACGTTAGGGAGACGGCATTTTTGTGGAGACTCATACTTACATTCCAATCGCCGTACTCCAGTTGTCGCGCTTGTTCGTACAGGCGATCCTCATCAGCGTCTATTTCAGGCTCCTCGAAAGTACCATGTATGTTTTCGTTGATTTGGTCAGGCCGATTGTCGCTCGACTCCCCATTTCCTCGAAGAAGGGGCGTTGTAGAGTTAACCTCTCCAGGTTTAGGAAGCCAATACTTACCCTTTCCACCACGCTCATATCTCATGCCCTCTTTCAGTCTTGCAAGGCGAGACTTGGAGTCTTCGTGAGCCATCACCTTGTCACCAGAGTCAAAAACTCTGTAACCGTAGGTATCTCCTCGGAAAGTCAACTTTGAGTCTTCGATTAGATCTCTCACCCCAAAGGCATCTTTGAAAGCATGCCGTAGTGGCATACGTGCGGATAGAATGCTGTTATCAGCAAAATCATGCCATGAGAAGGCGTACCAGTGGGCCACAGCGAAGATAGGCATTTCTACGCAAATGAGAGCATCCTGGATAGCAGCTGCAAGGTTATCTGAAGTGTACCCCTCGACATTATCAGGGATGGCACCCAAGAATACCAAAATGGACAGGAAGAAGCCCTGCCAATAGGAGGCAAAGATAATGAGCTTAATGCAAAGGAACTTTGGCACAGGTCTGAATGGTTTCAAATCCTGATGCATGCAAACCCAGAAAAGACCAAGCGCATACAAGCTGACAGTGACACTGATATTGTAGATAATGCCACTCCAGAGATAGCCTGAACTCAGACCAATATAGCCTTCCTGATATGTACCAGTCGCTTTCATGATAATCGCGGATAGGGCAAGGATAGGTTTCAGCCATGCGTACTGAAGAATGCCGCGTTTGATGGATAAGAATGTATGCGGGTCCGAGATATCGACCTTAGGAAGAACATGGTTGAGTGGCCAGAGATGATGCACTGGCGCTCGGCCGTGTGTCATGATGATGAGAGACCGCTCACCACCAAGGTAGTTGATGAGGAGTTGAAAGAAGGTGTATATTGTAAAGGCTTCATAGATATCGCGGATCGGATCGAGGAACGCAGCAGCTTTCAAGGAAACCATGCTTGTCCATGACGCTATCGAGTATATGGGGACCATGAGAAGGATTCTCACAACGTATCTTTGTAGAAGAGGTTTGCGATAGTTTTTCGCCTGCAACATTATTGAGCTGTAAGCTGTGGTCAGCCATGCGCATCATCATGAGTGACGCGAAGAGTCCATACATGACAGAAAGAATCGTCGCAATCACGGAAGCAACACCAGCTACCACAGTAGTGGCATATGTAAGCTTCTGGCCAGTGCCACCGTCGGCCATGATCTCGACGTAGGCTCCCATTGCTACACAATTTTTGTTGTTCGTCGAGGTTTATACGAGCAATAGCTGGAATGTCCTAACACATGTCTGGAGGGTTGCGCACAGTACTTCGGTAAGCCAGAGATGTCGCTAGCAATATGCAACAAAGGCGGGATATGTCAACGTGTTGAAAATTCCCAGATCGCCCTGATGACGACGCCTTTAAGACTTCGTAGGTGCTGTGTGCCGCCTGGCCATGTAGCCGCTGATGAAGCTTGTATGCTGGGGCAGATGATGTATTTGCTGCCTCGAGTGTGGTACGTAACTGTGTTTGAGGAATGATAGCTCCGGGGCGGCTTATTGTTCATGCGACTTATGCCTGCCCAGTGTTGAAGGTCCATATTGAGACTAGTCGATTAAGCTTCGAAATTAATCAAAATAGACTATTTGCTTGGATGAGTCAACTAAGGAGCTTTTGCTATGATATTCCAAAATCATCGGCAAGCCGTCCTTATGAATAGGCAGAGGATGATATTCGCAAGGTCAAACACGTTTCCCGCTAAGCTAGACGTCGATGACCTGACATGGCGGCGGCTCGTCAAGGCTGACAACCTACCTACATTGGCCAAGACAGCAGCTAGACGTTTTGGCGAGCGGGGCACGAGAATCTCAAGCTTGACCACTGAAGCCCAGCTAATAACAGTGGCTCCGCTACCCTGCATCCGCCAAGCGACAGGGAATAGGACATCCATCCATAATCTGACGACCTAGGTCAACAACCGCGGTCCCGTCGCGACCTTAACATTAGTTTCTTGAGATTGGATGACCTGACAGCCCATGTAGCTCCTGACCGACTCCAGTATTAACGAGAAGCTTGTTATGGACGATTCACCCACGGAGCTTTGCGCCATCTCCTATTAAATCTATAACCACGACCGATAGTCACTGGAACTATAATGCGAAGCATCTCCCTATCCTCCAGTGGAGCCCCGTGAGCTCCGTCGAGTCTATTCAACATGAACATCACCATCCCGGGTCTCGACAATGCGATTGTTGTAGCCAGAGCCGCCGGGGATAATCCTCAGTTCAACTAGTATGATTCTCTGCCAATGACGAAACTACCAAACTCTTACTTATATCCCATAGCAAATTCCTCATCTTTGTGGCATTGTGCTGTTTCCTGGCCATCTTCTTCCTTCTATACTTGAACCGAGTCTTTGCGTCAATCGTATCCTACGCCCTCCGAGCTTATACATGGCACCATTATCGAGTTTATATAGACGTCAAAGCGATACAAATATCCCTTCTTGGTGGTCGAGTTTTCTTTACAGGCTTACGATATCATGGTGAGAACGAAACGTTTATGATCCAACATGGCTACATAACATGGCGATATTGGCTTCGGCGAGTTCGAGATGCAGATATAGTTGAAACCCGGCGATCGAAACAGCCCTCAACCGATAATACACCGACAAGCGATACCAAGAACCCCGAGCTTCCTTGCCGTATTCAGGTTGATCTAATTGGTTTGGAATGGTTCGTGTATAATCGTAGCCCGGCCTACGATGGCATACTTGCTGGTCTCACCCAGAGCTACGACCCGGAAGCTCGTTCGAGTGGAGTGTCGGAGAAGGACGAGACAAATGTACGATCTCGAGGAACCAAGAAAGAAGGGGACTCAGCAGCTGGCGACGACAAAGGGGTGGATGTGAAGCAGGAGTTGAGTGAACGAGCTAAGTCTATGTTTCGACGTACGACCACGGGCTTTGGAAGCGGTGAAGACGAAGAAGAATCAAAGGATGACGAGCCTGAGCTACCTTTCATGCTTCGACTATTCCCAGTGCATATTCGATGCCAGAAGGCGGCTGCTGTTATAGGCAATGAAAACACAAAGGCTATCCTTGTTGCGAAAGCCGATTCACTGGATGTGGAAGTGGATGCCTCGGAAACAACTACACCGGATCCGTATCAACAAACTTTCAAGGTTCAGTTCCAGCACCCGGTCATCGAGATTAAGGAGAATGAAGACTTCAAAGAGGACCAGGTCACTCGGGCGACACGCGATCGTGACAATACCCAAAACCAGGAGGCAGTGTCTAAGCGATCCCTCTTCCGCCATCATCGTCGAAAAGCTGTCAATTCGCTGAGGAACTTGGTCCCTTACTGGAGACGCTCTGTTGAATCTTTCTCAACGGACTCACGGACTGCTATGACCACCGCTACTTCGCAAGTTCCCGGAGCGAACCAGTGGCAAGGTTTAACTCGCTATCTGGACGATCGTGATCGAGATGACAGGGCTCGCTGGGCATCTGTTGAATATGCTGCTGTGACAACAATTCTTGACAGTCCTGAAGCCGTATTGACGGTATTCTGGGACGCCGTTGGAAAGGTTCCAGACCAGAGTCGCTATGGAGGTGTAAAGACGTTTCCAATCAGCATCAACGGAGATGAGCCTCCTGCGTGGGGCATGAACTTTTCCATCAAAGGAGGAACAATGAATTATGGCCCATGGGCTGATCGCCAAAGAGCAGATTTACAGCGGTTCTTTTTCCCGTCACTATGTAAAGATGCTATGCCTGCGAAGCCATTGAAACCAGGGGACTGGAGGGTTGCTACAACGTTCCAACTCTACATTGAGATGGACGATGCAGTCACATTGCGAGTGCCAATTAGAGAAGAGTCAAAGAATTGGCGCTGGCGTGGTAAGGAGCCGCCCATGCGACATGCTAAACCTCCTACCAAACGAAAGCAAAGAAACCGAGCCAAGAAGAACAGCAAGGGAGATGCGACACAAATTCGACCCGCGGGATGGCTGGAAGTGAAGCTGCCCGCGAATTCGTCAGTCAAATTTAACATGGATATGTTGGCTAGCCCAACAGGCTATACTACCAAACTCGATGTCGACTTGCCAGGCTCTGAGCTCTGGAGTAGTGTGAACCACGATCTCTTGTGGCGATCCGGTGCCCAAAGAATATCCTGCGACTTATCAAATCCGCTATCCTGGAATTCGCTCAGGAATTGGTACTTTAACATTACAAGTTCGAAGATGGAACTTTTTATGCTGAGAGACCATATATTCCTTCTTACGGATCTGGTTGATGACTGGACGACCGGACCGCCTGCTGACTACCTTGTTTTTGTGCCTTTTAAATATCACCTCAATCTTAGTCTGAGCGCATTACAGGTCTATCTTAATGTCAACGAGGCCAACATCATTGACAAAGCGACGGTCATCGAAGACAACACTTATCTTATCCTTTCCAGCCCATGCTTGACCGCTGAGTCTTGTATCCCGGCTGACACGTTTCGACCGAGCAAAAATACCATCCCTTTCGATGTTCGTGCGGATCAATTGGATATGGCACTCCAGGTTCCTCAGTGGAATACGCAAGCTGCATTCCTCTCGTCCAAGAAGCTGGGCCACATTGAAGGTCTCATGATTGACGGAAGTTATAACTACAATGCCACAACATCGACAACCAATACGGATACTCTCATTCTTAATGTTCGCGGCCAATCACCTTACGTCTATTTGCATGGGTTTCTTATCCGATATGTTATACTTATGAAGGATAATTACTTTGGAGAATTTGTACACTTCAGAACGCTGGATGAATATCAAAACCAGCTCCAAATCAAGAAGAAAAACCCAGACGCGCAAGCCGTAACACAGCCTCCCCCTAAAAAATCCAACGACATGGATGTCATTCTTGGTGTCAGGATCGAGGATCTCAAGATCATGCTGCCAACGAATCTTTACTCTGCTGATCGCTACATCGAGGGTGAGCTGGCTAGTGTCGCCATTGATTTGCGTTTCACCAACTATTTCATGGAAGTTGAGGTTGAGGTCAGTCCTGTCAGCCTCGCATTGGGATGTAGTGAAGGCACTCTAGACTCCCCTGGGATGTCTTCGTCTAACACCCAGCTGTTCATTGATGGCTTACGGATATTCGGTCACAAACTCTTTGGACTACCGCCATCTGAACCAGCATATGTCTGTAACTGGGATGCCAGCGTAGGTAGCATCACAGGAGAGTGCACATCTGAATTCCTTGTTGCAGTGGCGAAAGGCGGCAAGGCCCTTGCCTTTTGTTTTGACGACGTGGAGAATGCCCTTGTGCCATACTCATCGCTCATTTTTTATGATATAACATTTGCGAGAGCTTCTGTGGAATCTATCCAAATTTGGTTGCATGTCGACGAAGCTGCCTTTCTGGTGTCAACTGACGCTATCGATGTATGCTTCAACGATTGGGCCAGATCCCATTACTCGAAGCGTGCCGACATTGTTGTGCCCAATATTCAAGTCTCGTGCGTCAATGCGGAGTCAGCAGGAAGACAGAAGTCCAGATACCACCATCCTGTGGACACAGATGCCCACTTCCGAACGACCGTTCGCTTTGCTGTCATTGGGCGCAAGTTCAATTTCAGTGAAGAAAGAAGGATCCAACAGGAACTGGTTCAGAGGGAAGATCAGCGCACGCATCGAGCCGAGTATCTCCTGTTGCCGGAATACCTGGATGAGTTTGTTCCAGAGGTGGTAGACCCGCCGGCTCAATGTGCGCCCCCGCCTCCTCATCCAGCTGTGGCACTTGAGGGTGAGATGGATGATGTTTCGCGCAGGACGATAACCTCGCGCCGTTCTCGAGGATTGAGTCACAAGTCCTCATTTCTGTCCCTCGCGGAATCTAGCAACGGCAGTGTTGTGCTTGCGCAGAGTCAACATAGAGCTCGGTCCAGATCCAAACAAGGCGACTTCCTCGGCGTTAGACCCTCTTCAGCAGACAACCGGCAGTCTTTACAGGCAAGAGGTTCGTTTGGATCACATCGTTCAGGGAATGACTACGCTGCGAAGGATGACCTTGCCCACTCTTCAGTTGCCTTTTCCAGCCAATATGTCTCGCCTCAATTCCCTTTGCATGGGTTGCGGCCTAGTACACACGAAGTACCTTTCCAGAGTCTTGAAGAAGGCGAAGACGATGGGTTTGATACAATTAGCATAGGGCTGGATGATATCGACCCCGACGGCTTGGGTGAGGAGCATCCTTATCTTAGTGCTATTGTCGAGTTTCCATCCGGCATGTCAGCTTTTGTTAACCCATCGGCGTTGCGTTATGCTGCCTCTCTTCTCGATGCTTTGCAGCCAAATGAACCAGAAGATTTATTGGATACTTTCCAGATCGATGCCATGACCCAGATCTTTGATCGACAGAAAGAAAGAGAAACCAAGGGTCAGATTAAGGATCTTATGGTCCGAATACCTAATGCTTCGTTCAGGCTTCTCAACTCAACTACTGAAGACTCTTCTGGCTATGCTCAGGAGGAGCAAGACCAATACGACCTCACAATTTCGAAGGTGTCTTTGATTACGCGAATTACCAATAGCTGGGACGACCCCTTTCGGGATGAAACACGGCATTCGAGAACCTCGCTTCAATTGCGCCTGGGATCCGCAGAAGTTTCTGCTTCTGAACGTAAACCATCTTTCCAAGAACCCCAGCCTGCGGTAATGGCACAGATTGAGGACGTTGTAGTGTCCATAGGAGAAAAAGAGGTTAGGTTCATCGACGCAGATATTGGATCTGTAGTTGGAAGTACTGCTTCAGGCAAGATTGAGTATCTTGCCTCTCTCATCCATCGTACTTCACTTATTGCTTCGGACCTTGGGCACATCTTTTCTGAAACCATGGCGAAGCACGGAAACCGTCACAAGTATTTCGCATATCTCCTTCTTAATCAGGGCGAATCGATCAACGACCCATCTTTTCTGGTACGACCTTCTGCTGTGCTCCGATCCGTAGATGATCATCTTCGCACTTCTGATTCTTGGAAACTGGCCATGCGACTTCGCCAGATATGGACCGCCATGGATCCGCAATCCAAGTCTCAAATCATCCAGCAATGTTTCAATACCACTCCGGACATACCAGCAGATTGTGCAAACTATGTAGTAGCTTCGCTGGAGAAATGGCGCGGTTGGGACATCGAGGACCTGCCAGGCGCACTCATCATGACCAACATCTTTGGACCACTCAAGGAAACTAATACGGTCCTTGATGATCAGCTGCCTCTCCTCGGCGCCTGCAGACTTGCCGAACTTCAGCTCGTCCTGGATCCTGGGCCAAAGCAGAACAAGATTGGCTTCATTGACCTGGCTGCAAGGATTGATCAGCAAATGCACGAAGCCGAAGTTACGGGCGGCGAAGCGCCTGGCGCTCCTTTCACGACTTTAAACATCTCCTGTGCCGAGGCAGGGATCAACCTGAACTGGGAGCTCTGCGAGTTGGCTGAAGAAGTTGCACAACTTTACAGTAAGAGCCAGAGCCGGGTCCAAGCGATGCCAGTTATCCCCAAACCCAAGCGATCAGCAAAGCCTGATCCTGCTGTTTGGCCTCCAGTCCATGTGGTTGTGGAGGTGACAAGAGGTGCAATTGAACTCGAGACTATCAACCTGAAGGCGAGGACGTTGAGCCACGGACTGAAAATGTCTTTGCTCCATCAGTCTAGCCCCAATGCTTCAAGTGCTATGAGTTTGATGCTTAATTGCAACGCTATTACCTCAGCAATCCATAGCAACTCGCATTCCCTGGGCATGACGCAGTTGAAGCATCCAAGCATCTTCGTATCTCATGAGCTTCAAAACACCGACAATACGTCAAGCCACACTATCAAAGCTAGTGCTGGCAGCCGAAACTTGATCTTTGCTGTCAAAGAAGACCCCATTGGACTTATGGAAGTGCTTGATCGCCTCCTTGGTGATGAGATCCAGACAGTGTATGGCCTTAAGAACCAGCTTGCCAGCTTGTCAAAACCAAAACCGCAGGATCAACAAAAGAAGATCTCGGATCGCCTTTCAAGCGTGAAGTTCAATCTTGCCATGTTCCTGGATGAGTACAGCATCACAATACCTTTTCTCCAGTCTCTCACCTATAAGATTACTGGAACTGTGGCACGAGCGGCGGCAGCAGCAAATTTTGGAAAAGAGATCATCTTTGATTTTGATGTTAAGGAGAACTATCACGAGATGCAGATCAATGTCAGAAATAAGCCCCGCAGCATTTCTCTCCTCCAGATCCCCCCGACCAATGGCCGGATTACAAGCCACATGGGCCAAACAGAGCACCAAATTAACGTTCTCTCATCTTTGGAGGTTGTCCAGCTGGATGCATCTGCCGTCTACAGTCTTCTCACCGCGCTCAATAGACCTCAAATATCGAGTGCTGTACAAGAACTGCAGCAACAGACCAAAATTATCCAGGATCGTGTTGGTGAGATCTTTGGCTCTGACGAAGGTGAAGCTCCCAAGCCCGCACTTCAGCCTATCCAGCCAGAGAATCACAGCTTGAAGGTCGTGTACAATGTTCACCTGACCTTGGCTGGCCTTCAGGTCTTTGCTAAGACCTCCTTGAAGTCCGAAGTTGAGCCAATGGCTCAAGTGCTATTTTCCTTGGACAGAGCTCATTTGCACGCTTCAAACAGACACGAGGCACACGGCCCTATTCTCAAATATCCAGAGATCCATCTGAACTTGAGCCACATTGGTCTTGACATCCGGAGAGGCCATGAGGACTCCATGAGGTCATGTGGAAAGCTGGGTGTGGGTGTTGAAGTCTCTGCTAGCTCAACTCTAGGCGACGATGGCAAAGAAGATTGGGCCTTTAACTTTACAAGCGACGACTTTGAGTGCAACTTGGCTCCAGAAACCATATCTACTGTTGTTGACGTCCTTGGTTACATGGGTGAGAAGATCAAGGATCTTGATACTTCTCGCGAATTGGATTACCTGAGGAAACTTAGACAATCAAAGCCCAAGATCACTATCAACGGTGACGATGAGCCCGAAGAGGTCGATATTATAGATTCGGTTCTTGCGTCTGTGCAATATCAATTCGAGCTTAGGAATATCAGCGTCCGCTGGAGCGTTACAGATAGTGTTGATGATGAGTTGAGTACCAAGGAGGATCTTGTCTTATCACTCAAGCTCTTCGAGTTCGGTACAAGAACCAAACGATCTGCCCGCCTCTCGATTGAGAACTTCCAAATCCAGATGGTGCCCCTGGGCCAAGACATGAATATCCGTTCACTTCACTCGGCATTACTGCCGGTGGTCACGTTCAATATTGCCTACATGTCAACTGCGTCTGCGAGACGGATGGCGTTCCAGGCTGTTGGCGAATCCCTGGATCTGCGGTTGACATCCGCTTTTATTGTGCCAGCTGCCCATCTGGCAGAATCCATCACACTCTCGCTGAACAACGTTGCGCAAGCGTCGACGCAATGGAACACCGCCGTTACGAACGAGAAGAAGCCAGACGAAGCACCCAAACCACAGCCACAGCGAAGTATTTTCGGCAATAAGAGGCTGGAAAGCCTGCTCATTGACGCAGATTTTGCCGGTGCGGTCGTCTACGTCGCTAGCAAGAGATCATTGGATAATTCAACAAAGACTTTAGGCCGCCCTTCACCTGCCGGCAAATATGGTCAATTCAACGCAGATGACTCTGGAAGTGGAACAGTCCTTCGCAGTCCTGGCTTGGCCTGGAAGATTGAATACCGCGACGATGCTCAAGACGACCCGTCTTTGTATGGAGAGATCAAGGTTGACGCCTCGAGCAACATTCTATACCCTTCTGTTGTACCACTAGTTATGGACATGTTGTCAAGCGTGAAGCAGGTTGTCAAGGATGACGAGGAGATAGAACAGCCGAATGAACAGGAGGAGTCGAAGCCAACCCCCGACAAGTCTGGAGAAGGTGATAACATCATCACTGCGGACCCAAGTGCTGTGTTGGGTCGCCTCAAACTAAACCTGGGTCTGAGAATTTGCAGACAAGAGTTTTCCTTGAGCTGCCAACCCATTGCTCGTGTTGCCGCCACAGCGTGCTTTGACAACATCTACTTTACAGTCAATACTGTCAGGTCTCTGGAACAAGGAAACTTCTTTGCTATTTCAGGAGACTTTACCAAGCTACATGCTTCAGTCCAACACGTGTATTCACGCGAGTCAACGGCGAGTTTCGAGCTTGATTCCATCACGTTGTCATTCATGAACAGCAAGCATGTGAGTGGAACAAGTGGGGTGTCGGCCATCATCAACGTAAGTCCTATGGCCGTGTCTATCAACGCCAAACAGGCACAGGATTTCTTGCTCTTCCGTGAGATTTGGTATCCGAGCGAATTGCGTTCTGCCACTGCAGCGCCTGTCGCTAAAATGTCTCCTGAGACCTCTCAGAGTGGACATCTTGTGCAACGATACCAGCAAGTTGCAGCAACCGCTGCATTTCCCTGGACAGCAACCATTTCGATTGCCGCTTTAGATGTCACTATCGATCTTGGACAGGCCATTGGTAAATCTGCTTTTGCTATCAAAAAGTTCTGGGTATCGTCTAAGAAGACGTCTGATTGGGAGCAAAACCTCTGTCTAGGTTTCGACAAGATTGGAGTTGATTGCACTGGTCGATTGAGCGGCTTTGTTGCTCTGCAAGACTTCCGCTTACGCACGTCCATTCAGTGGCCGAAACGAGAAGAAGCTTTGAATGAAACTCCGATGATCCAAGCTTCAATCAGCTTCCACGCATTCCGAGTCAAGGCCGCCTTTGACTACCAGGCTTTCTTGGTTGCTGACATCACGTCACTCGAATTCCTCATGTACAACGTACGTGAGAGCCTCGACGGCAGTGGAGATCGACTGGTAGCAACCTTCGATGGAGACTCCGTCCAGGTCTTCGGAACAACAACCTCGGCCGCTCAAGGCATTGCACTGTGGCAAGCTGTTCAGAAGCTTGTCCAGGAAAGGAGAGAGAGCTTCCAAAGCTCACTTAAGGAGATTGAGAAATTCATGAAACGGAGATCCATGTCAACATCTCGAAGTACGGTCCATCAAACCGAACAAACTCCAAAACTCAAGGAAGAAGACACACTTTCTAAGTCCCCAATTTCTCTGGATACAGACGTTGTGGTGACACTCAAGGCACTGAACCTGGGTGTTTTCCCCAGCACGTTTTCGGATCACCAGGTGTTCAAGGTTGAAGCTCTCAACGCATATGCTCGCTTTGCTGCAAGTATGGAGCAAAGGCGCATCCATAGCATCCTGAGGATGATGCTGGGTCAGCTGCGAATCGGCCTTGCTGGCGTCCGCAATGTTGAAGCACCAAAGACTTTGAGTGAGATATCCGTTGAGGACGTCGTTCAACGCGCAACCGGATCAAGGGGAGGAACTATCCTCAATGTGCCTCAGGTATCAGCAGTGATGGAGACGTGGCAGAAACCACGGGAAAATGAGATCAGTTACATCTTTAAGAGCGCCTTCGAAGGCAAGGTGGAGGTGGGCTGGAATTTCTCGCGTGTGAGCTATATTCGAGGCATGTTTGCAAACCATGCAAAGGCACTTGAGCAAGTTTGGGGCAAGGAGATACCCCTTACTGCAGTCAAGATCAGAGGAGTGCCAGGAGCGGAAGAAACGGATGGTGAACAGCAAAAGATCACTGCAGAAATCGACGTCCCTATGTCAAAATATGACTATGTGGCCCTGGAGCCGCCCATCATCGAAACACCCCAGCTTCGCGATATGGGTGAAGCAACGCCGCCACTCGAATGGATCGGTCTTCATCGCGATCGACTACCGAATTTGACACATCAGATTGTTATTGTGTCACTTCTTGAGCTAGCCGGCGAAGTTGAAGACGCATATGCACGTATCTTGGGTTCATCATGAGGCCTGTCATGATGATGGCGAAGGATGATATTTTAGTTCCTGGGCGGCCAGTGAGTCATTCGGTAATAGTAAGCATGATGAGCAAGCGAGGCGTTATGGAAGAAGTTGGACAAGGACATTTATTCGAAAAGTTTATTTTGAATTATTCTGGCACATACATATGTGCATTGATACAACATATTTGAATACAATTAAATGTTAATTTATGCGGAATTGGAGTGTTCTCAAAGTTGATATATGCATGCATGCCTTTCTGTTCCATCAGGCGATCTCTCTGACGCTAGAAGTGGCGTAGTAATTGTCTAATTATTTATGTCTCCCATTTCGAAAGTTGCGGTATTTTGTTGTCAACATCTAAGCAGACTGGGTATCTTGATGCTGGGCAGAGATTGACAAGGAAGGCCTGTTATCAGATCTACAGTACCTAGGCTCTGGAGTTTCCAGGTCATCCCATTGGGTTTCTAGGAACAGTATACACTACCTAGGTACTGTAGGTACCTAAGGATGGACCTGACAGGCTCAGAGCCGGAGGAGCTTGGGAAATCCTCCAATGGGAGGCTGAGCTGGAAGCTCTTACAAGGGATCAGCTTTTCTATGATGGTCTGAGGTTGCCAACGGTACGACAGTGGATTGATCATATAAGTACCTTCGTAAGCAATCTCCACTGAAAAAATACCAGGTAGCGGCGGTGGTGGTTTGTACAGTATGAACGGGTGAGAGGGGGTTTGCTAGGTTCCATGTGTGTGGGAGGGTAGAGCAGAGCTCCCTTCCTAGTTTCATTCTCTAGGTTCTCTTCAGCTCAAGCTACAGCCCACTTTGGATATTTGTAACCTAATGCAGCCACAAGATAAATGGAGAGTTGAACAGCAAAAACAGAAGAGATATCAGAAGGTGAGGCATCATCAAGAGGCAATATCTATTTCATGCCGAGGGTCTGCACAGACTGTATGTGACTACTATAAGCCACTGTAGCAGTGACTTACAGTAGGTACCTAGGTAAGTAACGTGCAATGCATGCACGTCATAGAGTCGCTCATAACCGACTTGAGCAAGAGGGTCTCGGTTTCAAGCTGGGCCCACGGATAATCCCCCTCTATCAGTTCGACTCGTATCATGGCATGGCATGGCTGGATGATTTGGAGGCCCATGCGATTTTATAATATGCCTGATCTATGTCTGGTAGCTTCTTTCAATGAAGCAACATAATCCATGCTATGAAACATTCGTTAATACAGCAAAAGACAGATGATATCAATATCCATCATGGCCATGAGCTCTTGAGGGGGAGGGGCAGCTCAAGGGAATCTTTCGGTGGTGACTAAGCCAATTGGATTGGATGGCAAAGGTTAATCATACCAGGGTTGGTGCCCTCCACGATCACCTCAATTTCCCATCTTGTGCGGCGAGTGACTGTGGCAATTCGATAGCAGCCAAAACCTACCAACCTTAGTAGGTACTGTAATACCTAGCTACAGTAGTACCTACCTTACCTAACCTGATGCAATGGACGGGAAGCTCACCTGCTGTGCTCAGCAGGCCACCTCGAGTCGAGAATTTAGCGGACTCATGGGCCTATGGTGGCCAAGCCCAACCCCTCCCATGAGGGCCTGGAGCGTCTATTCCTTCAGCGGGTGGCAGAAAACAAATGTGCAGCGGGGTCCTCTCGGGCGGTTGTTGCCCCACCAAAATGCGAAAAGCCCACTGCCCAAATTTTTTTTTTCCCTGGGTTTAGTGGGGATACCCCCCCGCTAAAAGTGGTGGACTGAGTGGTCCAACCTTGGTGCCCGTAGACTTCTCGCCGAATGAATCTTGAGGTGCCCAAACCTACCTTACCTTACTCCTCCCCGCTCAGGTTTTTCTCTTCCTTTTTTCCCTCCTCCTTCTCCTCCAAACCTTCTCTCGCCAAAAGGGACGCATAAAGAGTGACAGTGGTTCTCCTCCGGAACTGTCTCTCTTCCATCGTCACTTGAATCGTTGCCCTCTTTCTCTTTGACGGCAATCGCTTCTTGCTTCTTCCCTTTTTCTGCGGCTCAGATCGCGGGGTGAAAACTTCAACCCCGCTCTGTTCCCACATCCACAACTTCGACTTTGACAAACACATAGTCAGGTCATTCAGACAATACCGCCAAGATGGTTAAGTGAGTAGCATCGCATCGCATTTATCATTATCACCTTCGTCAACATCATCGCCATCGTCTTCACCACTATCATATCCTTCTCTACCATCACATATCCCTCCAGTTTCACTCTACCCCGCTCGGACTTAAGCAACCCTTCCTCCATGACCATGACCATGACCATGAGCTGACCACGATGCCTTCACCGAAAACAGCTTCACGATCGACGAGATCCGGCAGCTTATGGACAAGCCTACCAATGTCCGTAACATGTCCGTTATTGCCCACGTCGACCACGGCAAGTCTACCCTGACCGACTCTCTTCTCGCCAAGGCCGGTATCATTTCCACCGCCAAGGCTGGTGATGCTCGAGCCACCGATACTCGTGCCGACGAACAGGAGCGTGGTATTACTATCAAGTCCACTGCTATCTCTCTGTACGGTCAGCTTGGTGAGGACGACGACGTTTCCGACATTGTTGGCCAGAAGACCGACGGAAAGGACTTCTTGATCAACCTCATTGATTCCCCTGGTCACGTTGATTTCTCTTCTGAGGTTACTGCTGCTCTCCGTGTCACTGATGGTGCTCTCGTTGTCGTCGACACTGTCGAGGGTGTCTGTGTCCAGACCGAGACTGTCCTCCGACAGGCCCTTGGTGAGCGCATCAAGCCCGTCATCATCATCAACAAGGTCGACCGTGCTCTTCTCGAGCTTCAGGTCTCCAAGGAGGATCTCTACCAGTCCTTCTCCCGAACCATCGAGTCCGTCAACGTCATCATCTCTACCTACCTTGACAAGTCCATCGGTGACATCCAGGTCTACCCCGACAAGGGTACCGTCGCCTTCGGTTCTGGTCTCCACGGTTGGGCTTTCACCGTCCGACAGTTCGCTGTCCGATACGCCAAGAAGTTCGGTGTTGACAAGAACAAGATGATGGAGCGTCTTTGGGGCGACAACTACTTCAACCCCAAGACCAAGAAGTGGACCAAGAACGGCACCTTCGAGGGTAAGCAGCTCGAGCGTGCCTTCAACCAGTTCATCCTCGACCCCATCTTCAAGATCTTCGCCGCTGTCATGAACTTCAAGAAGGAGGAGACCGCCACTCTCCTCGAGAAGCTCAACCTCAAGCTCCCCGCTGAGGACCGTGAGAAGGAGGGCAAGCAGCTCCTCAAGGCTGTTATGCGAACTTTCCTTCCCGCTGCCGACTCTCTCCTCGAGATGATGATTCTCCACCTTCCTTCTCCCACCACCGCCCAGAAGTACCGTGCTGAGACTCTGTACGAGGGTCCCGCCGATGACGAGGCCGCCATTGGTATCCGTGACTGTGACCCCAAGGGTCCTCTCATGCTTTACGTCTCCAAGATGGTGCCCACTTCCGATAAGGGCCGATTCTACGCCTTCGGTCGTGTCTTCTCTGGTACCGTCCGATCCGGTCTCAAGGTCCGTATCCAGGGTCCCAACTACGTCCCTGGTAAGAAGGAGGATCTCTTCATCAAGGCTATCCAGCGTACCGTCCTCATGATGGGTGGCAAGGTCGAGCCCATCGACGACATGCCTGCCGGTAACATTGTCGGTCTGGTCGGCATTGATCAGTTCCTTCTCAAGTCTGGTACCCTCACCACCAGCGAGACCGCCCACAACCTCAAGGTCATGAAGTTCTCCGTCTCTCCCGTCGTCCAGCGTTCCGTCCAGGTCAAGAACGCCCAGGATCTCCCCAAGCTTGTCGAGGGTCTCAAGCGTCTCTCCAAGTCCGATCCTTGTGTTCTGACCATGACGTCCGAGTCTGGTGAGCACGTCGTTGCCGGTGCCGGTGAGCTGCATCTCGAGATTTGCCTCAAGGATCTTGAGGAGGATCACGCCGGTGTGCCCCTGATCATCTCCGACCCCGTCGTCCAGTACCGTGAGACCGTTACCGGCAAGTCCAGCATCACTGCTCTGTCCAAGTCTCCCAACAAGCACAACCGTCTGTACATGGTTGCTGAGCCCATCGAGGAGGAGCTCTCTCTTGCCATTGAGAATGGCAAGGTCAGCGCCCGTGACGATTTCAAGGCCCGTGCCCGTGTCCTCGCTGACGACTTCGGCTGGGATGTCACTGATGCCCGAAAGATCTGGACCTTCGGCCCTGACGGCACTGGTGCTAACCTGTTGGTCGACCAGACCAAGGCCGTCCAGTACCTCAACGAAATCAAGGATTCCGTTGTCTCCGGTTTCCAGTGGGCCACCCGTGAGGGTCCCGTTGCTGAGGAGCCCATGCGGTCTTGCCGCTTCAACATCCTCGATGTTACCCTCCACGCCGATGCCATTCACCGTGGTGGTGGTCAGATCATCCCCACTGCCCGCCGTGTCCTCTACGCCGCCTCTCTGCTTGCCGAGCCCGCTCTTCTCGAGCCCGTCTACCTCGTCGAGATTCAGGTCCCTGAGCAGGCCATGGGTGGTGTCTACGGTGTTCTTACCCGACGACGTGGTCACGTCTTCAGCGAGGAGCAGCGACCCGGTACTCCTCTGTTCAACATCAAGGCCTACCTCCCCATTCTCGAGTCTTTCGGCTTCAACGGAGATCTCCGACAGGCCACCTCCGGACAGGCTTTCCCCCAGTCCGTGTTCGACCACTGGCAGATCCTCCCCGGTGGCTCTCCCCTCGATTCTACCACCAAGGTCGGCCAGATCGTCACCGCCATGCGAAAGCGCAAGGGTGTCAAGGAGATCGTTCCTGGTGTCGAGAACGTAAGTTTGAACTGCGAACTAATGAATCAGAGTCAGATGCTAACATGTGATGATAGTACTACGACAAGCTGTAAACGGCTTTTTTTTAATGTGCCGAACGAACCACGAAGCGTGCCGAATTGGACACGCAAGATTAATCGGCTGGTAGCGAAGATTTGGGACGCATGTCAAATTCCACGGAGGAGCTCCTTGATGATCTCAGGAGGGGCATGCTGAGCGGAAACCAAAAGAAAAAGTCGAATGGCCGTGTTGAAGCTGAATGTCAAGGAGAAGCTCAGTTCGGCTTTTATGTAGTTATGTCGTATCTGATGAATTGAAACACGTTAGATTGAAGTTCACAAGAGGTACCTCTGTATCATAGTGAAGTTCAAGGACGCCCTCAATGTAGTCGGATTAGAGTACAGGTTGTTGATGCTTGATCTCAAACCACAATCCAAGGTCTCCTTACAGAAGAAAACAGATTGTATTGACCATGAAGAGACAAGGAGGGGTTGTTAGCAAGGTCGAGATCAGCTTCTTCGGGTTATAAGCTATTGAAGGGATGACCTGACATGGAGCTCTACTGAACAAGCCAGGCTACTTATCTTTCCAAAGCACCTGTAAATTATCTCTAAGGATACCTAGGTACATTAGGTATCCTGGTGAACTCTGAACTTATGTACATTATTTTATCGAGTTTGGTTTATTTGCACATATTTTCTTTTTGATTTAATGGTCCGGGGTCTATCTACCTACCTATAGCTTAACGTTAACCTCCACCTGTGACGACACGAGGAAAGGCCCCAGCCGCTCAAGGCCCAAAAAAATCAACCTCCAACTTCACAACTTCAATCGTACATATTCAACACTTACTTGTACTCTACTCTTGGCGCATTCTGGCGGCTACTATTGACGACTTAGTTGCGCGATTCGGATTATGCTGTTCTCGGAGGAAGATGCGCCTCTGCTCAAGGCGTGGATAGTCAAGCGCATCGAAAACACGTCTGTAACCTCACTTGCCCATGCCATGCGACATAGGAGTGAACCTCAATTCTAAGACTGCGCTGACATACAAAGAATAGTTCTGACGCCGACGCCGACGTCCTGGCCGAGTACGTCATTGCTCTTCTCAAACACGATGGTGACGCAGACGCGGTGCGGAAGCTATGTGAACAAGAGATTCCTGACTTTCTGAGCGAAGGTGCGCATCGTTGCTCTGCTTATGAGACCGATTGACCACAGAAGCTAACTACGAACCAATATCACAGATCCCAAAGCTTTCCTCGACGACGTCTTCCAAGCTATCGCATACAAATCCTATGTCCCAGGTGCTCCTCCAGCTCCAAAGATTGGCGCCGAACCACAAATAGTACAGCAACCTCCGGCCGAAAGCGCAACGCCAAATGGCACAAGAAAGAGAGGGTTCTACGACCGTGACGACTACGATCCTCAAGATGGGTACGAATCCTTTAATAGAGACGGACGCGTGCAGAAACAGCCTCGCCGAGGTGGACGCGGAGGTCGAGTTGACGATATGAGGGGAGGACGATCCAGCGGACTCATGCACAATCTCCCTTCGCGACCAGACATGCCACCCTTCGATCCCAAAGTCATGGAGGCCTTTCTCCAGATGGGCTCTATGGGGATGTCCTACCCGGGCATGCCCAGCTTTCCCCAGCAGGGCTTCGGTGGTGGTAGAAATCAGTCGCGGAGAAAGGGTCGATGCCGCGATTTCGATACCAAGGGGTTCTGTTCACGGGGAAGCACATGTCCATTCGACCACGGCAACGAGTCGATATTCGTGCCCCCAGGTACTGACGGTAAGTCTCCATGCTATCACCTCGATGCGTTTGTTAAATCGCCTAATGCAGCTACTACAGAGTACGACCCAAGCGATCCTTTTGCCATGCTCGCAAATGCACAAAATTCAATGAACCCGTGGGCGTTCACCCCCGATACCGGCCGCGGTGGACGAGGAGGTCGTCGCAACCGTGGTTCTAAGAAGGGCGGTGCACGAGCTCCTTTTTCCGCTGATGGGCCTAATCATGACCGTACAAAGAGCACCATCGTTGTTGAAAACATCCCAGAAGAGAGCTTTAGCGAGGTGCAAGTGCGGGAGTTCTTCTCCCAGTTTGGCAATATCCAGGAAATTTCGATGCAACCGTATAAACACCTCGCAATTGTAAAGTACGACAAATGGGGATCAGCAAATGCAGCATATCAATCGCCAAAGGTGATATTCGACAACCGGTTCGTCAAGGTGTTCTGGTATAAAGATAAGATCGACGCACTACCAGCATCAGCTCCTTTACAAGGTGGCAATTGGTCGGGCGACCCAATGGCTACAGAAGAAGACGAACTCGAACCAGAGATCGACATGGAGGAGTTCCAGCGAAAACAAGAAGAGGAGCAGAAGAAACATCAAGAGCGCGAGTTCAAGCGTGCGGAAATAGAGCAGAAGCGTCAAGAGATAGAAAAACAGCAACAAGAGCTCCTCGCCCGTCACCGCGAGGAGAACGAGAAGCTTCAGGCTAGGCTGGCTAGCCAGAAAGGCGAGGATGGGGACGGCAATTCATCAGGCACCCATATGCTGCGCGCGAAGCTCGCTGCTCTCGAACAAGAGGCAAAGATGCTCGGTCTGGATCCAAATGCTGAGGAGTTAAATGCATCTTGGGCTCCTCGAGGTGGCTACCGTGGCCGGGGAAGTGTCCGCGGTCGAGGAAGAGGGAGAGGAAGCTTCAGGGGTCGTGGAGGAGGAAATATGCATGCGGCCTATGCGCAGTACTCGATTGACAACCGGCCCAAGAAGCTCGCCATTACAGGCGTTGACTTTACAGCACCTAATAAGGATGAGATGCTGCGCCATTTCCTCTTGGTATGTTCTCCTTAACCCGTTTTCATATTATATTATTAACCCATTCAACAGAACCTCGGCGAGTTTGAGTCAGTCGATACAACTCCTGAGACTACGCATGTCTCTTTCCAGGATCGCAAGACAGCAGAGAAGTTTTACTATAGTCTTAATGGCAAGGAGCTGCCTGGCGTCGACGGTCATCTAGAACTTGCGTGGGTGAGCACACCTCTGCTGCCTGTCAAGACTGCTAGTAATGATGATACGCCGCGCGATGGTGGGGAGGATGATGCCATGGCGGGCTTTGATGATCAGCCTAGGCGGGAGAGAAGTGCAGAACCGCAGCGCGAGGAGAGAGCGGTTAATATGGACTATGAGGTGGCCGAGGAGGAGGCATGGTGAGAATCGAGGACTTCATTTGTACAATAAATTCAGTCATGAGATCTTGATGTCTTGTATGAGTAAATTTCAGACTGGATAGAGAGCGGAGAGTACCATGGGGAGTTTCCGGACACTTCATTCAAATCATTGGGTTTCGCAAGGTTAACGCTGGACAGCGCAAAGTCTCATCATAGCCCAATATGGGACTAGATATCAAGTCAATTGTTAGTTCCAAACATCAGCAATGCCTAGCTGTTGTTCTCGGACCATCACAATGGTCAAATTCTCCCCTAGATATTCTTTTCATGTCTTTATCCTCCACTCTCTTTATACTTCCTTCTGCTCTTCAGAAAGGAAGGGAAAAGCAAAAAAAAAATAGAAAACAGAAAACCCAAATTCAGTCATGCATTCATCCATCCATAAGGCCTTGCTGGCGGGGTATCGTTGAGATATAGAACAAGCAAAGCAAGCCCCCAAAACATAAAGTCGTCTGCGCCCGCCGGGTGATTTTTGTTGTATCGTGCGCCTTTTTAAAATGCTGCCCCCATATCCCTGGTAACTTTTTGTTGAAAAAGACACCCTGGTGATGCTATTATACCCAAACCCGAAAATCAAAAGAGAAGAGAAGAGAAAAGCAGAAGGTCGTGAACGTTAGAAGAGCGCAGTAATGCCCAATGGTGGTTGTGATCGCTCTGAAACGATGACAAGATTTACTCGAGGTCAGATGCGCGGTCTAGATAACCTATTACCTTGGGAAACACTGCGCGTGAACATCTAGTTTGCAACTGCAGTGGCTGGGGTGCCATTGGCAACAGGTTCAGTATCGACACCACCATTAGCTACCGACTCGGATAAGGGAATCGCAGGAGTGGTGAGGTCCTTGACCTCGAGGCCCTTGAGAAGCTCAAAGATGGTTTTGTTGTCATGGAAGTCGTTGTTCACTATCCATTGTTAGCGCTCTTGTAAAGTAATTTTTGGAGATCGAAATGACTCACCGATGTTGACAAGGTACCAGTCATTCATGACGCCTTCAAGCAGGGCTCGGCTGGGGGAGCTCATATCGTAACAATGGGCCCAATCAACACCCAACCGGAATGCCTCATCCTTCCATGCGAGGAAACTGATGCTCTCGACAATTGTAGGCTGGACAATCTCCTTTCCAGGGAAGACACCCCAGGTAACGGCGTTGGGGCCGTCAGATGTCACGTTGGATCGGAGCTCACCGTCCTTGGTAACAGCGTAGTAGGTCAGGTCAGGATGGTTCTCAATGCGGGCAATCATCTTGTCAAAAATGCCGGGGTGCACCAACAACTCAAGGTATGACTTCTGGTAAACATAGCCGTTGTCAGGACCCCAGCCGTGGACGGGATGAGAAGACTTGACGCCGTTGACCGCAGGCTGCGAGTTCACAGTCAACAGTCCACGCTTGTTCAGCTCGATGAGTCCGTCTCGAATCTCATCAGCTTCCGAGGTAAGAGGTGCCTCACTCCAAGGCAAGGATTCGATCTCGTTCTGGAGATAGCGGACGAAAAGGTGAGCAATGTCCTGGACGGTCTTGGGCTCGCCCCATTTCTTGCGATTGGCCTCATTGGTGCCGGTCAAACCAATGCCATATGCGTCCAATTCTCCAAAGGCAGGAGAGCGAGAATCTCCCCATCGACCGTTAGGAAACTCATCCCAATCTTGTGTACGAATAACATAGGACTTATTGCGGTTTCGCCAGAAGATAGGTCGGACATCCTCCTCGCGGCGTCCAAGGCCCTTGGACTGTTTCCAGGGGAGAGCCTGCTGAAGAGGGCGTTCAGCACACGGGGCCCACTGAAGCTCCTCTAGTAGCATGCGCGTAGCCTGGGCGAGGTTCATGGTGTAGAAGTGGAGGTGGTGAATGCCATTCGCAAGCAACTTTCGGCACATGTCAGCAACCAGTGTCTTTCCAATGTTTCGGACAGCAACATCATCGTTCTTGACAGGTTCAAGGGCGTCGAGCCACTCCTGGGGGATTTTGGCCTGCATGTGGTTTGCTCGTCTGAGGAAGCTGGCATAGGTAGCGATGGGCATAATGCCGGGGAGAATAGGAATGGTGATACCGCGCTCGCGAACACGCTTCAACCAACGAATAAAGTTGTCGGCATCGTAGAACATCTGTGTGACAATGAAGCTGGCACCCATGTCGACCTTCTCTTTGAGGTGGTCAAGCAGCTCGTCCTCGTTCTTGTTGTCGTCGGAGCCCTCGGGATAACCAGCAACACCGATGTCGAAGTGGTTGCCGTAGGTATCACGGATGTGCTTGACGAGATCACGGGCATACTGGAAGCCCCCATCGGCAGCGGTCCACTTGTCTTGAGCTCGGGGAGGATCGCCACGGAGGGCTAGAATGTTGGTGCAGCCAGCCTTGTATGCCTTCAGAAGTGCATCGTTAACCTTCTCGACACCCATGTCAGTGCAAGTTAGATGCATGCAAGTCTCGAGACCATAGACAGCTTGAGCCTGGAGCACCATCTCGCAAGTAAGCTCGGCAATTCGACCACCGGCACCCCATGTGATGTCGATGAACTTGGGGCCCAGATTGTACATGCGATCCATACGGTCGTATAGGTTTTGCACACCCTGGGCGGTCTTAGGAGGGAAATACTCGAAAGAGAATGAGGGCTGGCCGCCCTTCTGGGCGTCGTTGAGCATGTCCTTGATATGCATGATGAAGAGTGCTTGCAGAGGTCTTTGTCAGATGAGGCTGGTATAATGAGTTTTGGTATATATTTGGCCAAAGGACAAACAAGATTCGCCAATAAAGAGAGTCAGTCGTTGGGCGATGGTCGCGGCGGGTCGAAGCTTGGATCGGAAGAGCTGGAGTATGGGGGAGATTGTGGGGGAGGGGAACAGTAACGGCAGCTATGACAAGGAATCTATATGTTATGTTAGCAAAGAGCAATTGTAGAAAACAGGGGGCATTGCAATAATGTTGGTGAAAACTAACGGCTATTGTACTGTTTCGAGGCTTGGTTTTGAGGTTTTGCGCTGCAACTCCAGACGAGGCGGTGGAAACGATGATCTTTATTGATCCTTCGATTTACCTCTCTCAATCCGTTGAATGAGAAGCAGCAGCAGGGACCAATAGTTTATGGAGCACCAGAGTCCAACTCAGCAAACGACAGCCTATTTATTCTATGAGAAGAACAAGGAAGAAGTTATATATAGAATGATAAATGACGAGTAGAAGAATACCTAGGTGAAAGAAGAGAAAGAAAGAAAGAAAGAAGAAGGAAGCGAGTCCGGTGAGAAAAGCGTTCCACGTTGTTCCCTTCCTTCTATCTGTTCAGGAAATTTCGCTCCTCTCCCCCGCCGCCGGACTCTAAAGTGCCCCTCGTTCCTCCAAACTCCCCAGTGGGGTTCCGTTTTTACCTCCGATGGATGATTTGGGGGTTTTGATTGGTCAGATGCATCTGAGTTGGTTCGACATCAACGCCGTTCCCGGGCACCGGAAGCCGAGAGCCAGTGAGGCTCTCACTTGAGCGAGCTTTTAGTGACTGAAGCTCAGACTACCTAAGGTGCTTAGACCTATGTAACAGGCCGATGAAATTTTAGGTTCAAGAAGTTGTCGGGAAGAGTCAAGCCATGGACCATGTCATTGTGTGATTAACGGCCGTTGAATTGGCTCGAACTCGTACTCGCTGCGCTACGCCTCGTCTAATCGGTGAGAAATACAAGACAATGAAGTGCAAGGTAGCATGTGCAATTAGTTTGCAAGCTGTGGGCTTGATGGCTTCTGTATGGCTCAAGTTCACAACATCCCACTCTACTTGCAGCTTGCATCGATCTCTCATGCTCTCTTTTCCCCAAATGTTCCCTACCGCAGAGCAAGGGTCTAATGAATGCACCAATCATCATCTGAGAACCCTTTCGGCCCCTCCATGACGCTGAGCTGAGTTACTGTTGGGTGACTGTCAGACCGCTGAAAAAGGAACGGAAAATAGCAACATCAGGAGATAGCTACTAACCTAGGTTAGGAACTAGTCACTATGAAGCATCAACATTGCAATTCAACTCAATCGCCTTTTATATCATGGGAATCGTCTCATATACTTATTCTAATTTACACATATATCATGCATAGGTATCATTTACCAGGCTATTCAAAAGGCCCGCCAGCATTCATGGCCTTATCATGATCTCACACTTGTAGCCGAAGATGTACTAGCACTTGGACTCGAACCAGCACTCCCACTCTTCAAGAGCAACGGCGGCGCTCCTCTTGCCCTTCGCCAGCGATTACTCGTGTTGATAATGCTGCTATCAAACAAAAACCACCACCTCTCAAACATGACCTGCCCCAGCTCCCAGTTGCCCGGATCATATGGATCATCGCCATAAATCCGAACTCCCTCAGCAGTATCCTCAACATCGTACGCAAAGTTCACGCATGCTAACGCACCTTGCGCCCGTGGTGGCCTCAGCTCATCAGGTAATGACAATATGAATATGACGCGTTCTCGGACACCAGGCCATGGTAGCAGGTCAAATACCGGATGGTGCGGTATCGCAACCTGCGATGGTGTGGGCTGCCATGAAGGAGGGAGTAGGTGTGCAGGCGTTGCGGTGCCCATATTAAATGCCGAGTTTCCAGCTAGATCCCAAAGATCTTGCTTCAAGTTGAGACGGTCTGCTATGCGCATGACTGCCTTGAGCAATGTGAGCTGTAACAGTGGGAGGTGATAACTATCAGGAAAGCTCTGCGCCGTCGAAGACGAAGGTGAGGAGCCGAGTGATGAAGTATCGATGAACATGGCCATATCAGCTCCGCCAAAGTCTGTATATGGGTTTTCGTGGGTTCCTGTTCCGGCCTCAACTTTATCCCCAGTGCTGTCCTCAAGAAAGCTCGGTATTGTACAAAAGTCTGGCAGCACAGATGTAATTGCCATGTCGGATAGTGGATCTGCGAGAGGGTTCCATGTCAGACTGAGATCAAGACCAGCCAAGATGTCAGCATCTGCACTCGTCGCTGGGATAGACATGTTTGGATTTGAGGTCGTGGAGTGCACGTTGCTATCCAGGATTGCAATTCCGAAGCCATCGTCCGTCAATGCCAGACTTTCGGAGGGTTGGGCTGTTTCTTTTGGAGGTTCGGAGTTTTGAGATTCGTCACTACTCGCTGACTTGGCCTTGAGACGACTGAGTCGTTTCTTTTCACCTGTATGATCGTCAGACCTGACATGTTAAATATTTGTGATAAGATGACAACCTACGGTATCTGCGCTGCGCCAAAACATTCAAAACTCGCTTCCTCTCCGCAGCATCTTGGTCGATGTCAGGTACATCGAGAGCTGGTGGCTTCTTATACACTCGTTGCCGCGTACGAGGGCGATTGGGCAAAATAGTTGCTGGTTCAGTCATTCCGCCGTCTTCTTTGAAGATTGATGAGTAATTATTAGGATATAACTATCGAGTTTCCTTTCGTTTGATCAGACATGAATGAGGAGTCACTTGGTCAAAGTAGGGTAGAACATGCTTCCTTTTCAAGCCATAACGGATGGCTTTCGTGATCTCCACCAAGCATAACGCGTAGTAGTAGGCTAGTCTGTGCACTGTCTCAGCATAACAGATAACAGGCACTTCTCATCTAGGCTGATTTTGCGTGGAAAAGGAGTATTTTCCATCCCCGTGCTGCCCCAAGTATGGAAAATACTGTGCGCAGAGAACTGTGTAATGTTCAACCAATATTGCTCCGACTTCATTATCAGCCACTCGAAGAACCAATGCATGATTTGATCCAGGCTCGGAAATATTTTCTTTTACTTACTTAGCTGACATACTTTTCTCAATTTCACCTGTTTGAGGATCTTCAGGTATTTGCGTCGTAGCTTGTCTACGAAAGTCGTCATTAGTTATGTCGATATGCAGTAGCATTTTGGGAGGGTAAAACCACGTAATGAGAGGAATTGAAGACTTCTTTGGTTGTTGATTTGAGTTTTTTTCTTGGGGAAAGAAGAAAACGTCCAAGGGCAGGCCGCTCTCTTTGTACATCGCGCTTTGATTGAAAACCCACTCCAACATAACGCCGAAACATAATGCAAGGGTAAGCTGAAAACCAACCCATGAAACAAAGACAGCAATGTCCAATATAGCCATATTCGATTACCTTGAGCATCTTGAGTTGTAGTGGAACAAATAGAGAAATGATTCGTTGATTCCATATCATTGATGCAAATCTTCTCAACTGGCCAATGTGTTTAAGGTACCCTATGTCGACTTCATTGATCACGCCTTCTGGCTCAGTTTATTGAATTCTTCATGATTTCTCATGATCTATTGGGCTGTAAGCACCACTAGTTATCGTGCGGCGTAGAAGACTTGCGTGGTTCTCAAAATCGCCTCACCGCCTCAGACTGTAATTATTATAGAATAACATAATTCTTTTGTGTCAGAGGCGATGCTCGCCTCGTTCGAGTATGCAAGTGTACTTGCAGTCACACTCTCTCGTATCTCTCTACCTTCTCATAACAAACTCGTTATGTTTTGAGGTTCAACTTATGCACATGACAATGGCCAGGTGACGTTTCACTCATAAAAAATCCGACTTCGATATCACGGCATTAGCCTTGATACACACAGAATGGTTGGTGTTGATGTCGTGGAACGAAGACCGGCAGAGCAAGTTGCTAGATCGGGTGTTTATCTACCGGGAGATGTAACAGGCAGCTGCGTAGAATCATGTTGTGCACTCGAAAAAAGAGTCTCTTTCTACTTGAGGATCGGTCTCGACCTGAAGAAGCCTGCCTTGGCTGATCGAATCTACTCTGCTGCATTTCCTCCGAAGGCTGGGGGTGTTGGGTCTCGCGGTGAGAGAATTGTTCTGCAACGGACAATTTCAAGCAAATTGCCTGGTTGTGTGAAAGAGAAAGGTATCACGTAGATAACCGTATATGCTACCTAACATGAGAACATTCGTGTATACGGGATGAGGTACCGGAGTCCGCCATGAAAGACGTTGCCTGTTTGGGAGATATTTGTGGAGTATCCGCCGTCCTTGTCCGTTGCCGGCTTCGGGTTGCCGATCATATCATATCGGATGATGGATGTATAGGTAGTTATGCATAAATGTAAACATTATTCTGATTTCTAAATTTTTGAGTTAGTACAAGATAGTCTACCTGACCGAAACATGATGTTGAAAGCGTTGGTTCGTTCTCCCTGCCATTTACGTCAGGGCTGGTCGATTAGGTAGTGATGCACGTTGGGCGATCCAGCGGCTTCACGCGGTGGATGTTACTGAACATACGGCAAATGCAGCCTATTCTGCAACAAAGCATTGTTGATGTCTTTGGCAAACAACGATCGTTAATGAGAGTTGTTCATATCCCGTGATGCAATGCGCAACTTGGGAGTCCGACCAAGAAGAGACCGCCGCTCTGATAGTTCCAGAGAAACGGTTGAGCAGCAGACACGAGAGTTTCACAAGCTTCCTGAGGCTGGTAGCACCGTTGATCCAATCGGTTAGTCGATCAACCACAGCTCCTGTCGGAGTCCAATTGTTTGTTTACTAATGATGTAAGCTTCCTGCAAGTTGACAGCATTTCCTGGACGCCCGATGGGCCGAATCCGTATTACGGGGATGGCCGATGGCTGCAGCACAGCACGGCAGGCAGGTCTTTCAACTGGGGAGCTGATTCTGAGCTGACGAGGCGGTCGAGTCTCTTGATCGACACAACACAGGCCATCAATGACGGCTTCCGCGAGACCCTTGAATTCACGGCACAGATGAATAAGTGAGCGAGTGGGCTTGGTTCGATTTTGCGATGCGGTAGCATCGCATTAGCCATTGTCACCACGAGACTTTCCGCGTCATACGTAGCTTTTGTTCTAAAAAGAGTTGAATTGGGTAATCGTTGCTGGTGTGCAGTAATGAGGTCTGGTATATAAAGACATGGGCCCAAGGCCTTAGCTACTATTGTAGTTCGCAAACAATTCATATCGCAGAGTATTACAGAGTATCACAGCCTCTACCTAATTACTACCCCATACAATTTGTTCTTACCAACATATACTGCCACCCAATTGTCAAGATGAAGTCTTCCTTTGCCTTTGCCGTCTTTTCACTCTTTGCCTCGCAATGTCTAGCTGCCTCTGTCGACATGTGGTCTGCACCCCTCAAGGAACGAGGTGCAGCCAAGTACGAGCCCATCAAGCCCGAGGTTATCAAGGCTCGTCTTGGTACAACGGCTGAAGAGAACAGTGAAGGAGACCGTAAGCCTGGCATGGTATGATTGAAGGGTTTTGCAATTGCATCTGTGATATCACTAACAACTTTTCAGATCTACTTCTGCCGAGAGGAGAACTGGGGACCTCCATGCTTTGCCTATCATCCTCAACTTGAATACAAATGCAACGACTTGGGTCCTGAGCTCAAAAGTCATGTTGGCTCTGTCTTTCTTGAGCCTGGTATCATCTGCCGTCTGGCTGAGTATGTTGAACCTCTGTTGTTCAAATATCTATCTCACTAACACAAACAATCAAAGATTCAAGGACGATCGATGTGCCCCGATCAAGTTCGTTGCCTGGCCCGAAACTCAACACGGCTGGCCCGACCTCTTCCACCAGGTCACTCCTGGAGCTTCTACCAAGCTCGGAGCCGTGACGACACACTTCACATGTGCTGAATGTACCAACTGCGTTCGAGATCCCAAAGAGTAGGTACTTGGTAGAGGTGGCTTGTGGGGGTTTGGATGCACACGACTGACGCTTGAGGAGGGAGGGAACTAATAAGCTCCAGCTGGAGCGCCTTTTAATTCATGGACAGGTAATTCATCGTCATCAGTCACTCTAGTTATTCTAATTACAGATCGTTTAATGTAGTCTGCCCCACTGAATGTCAATAATGCATTTTGTCCCCACTCTAGCAAGAAACTGCAAAGCTTTATTATCATAAATAACGCACATCCATACATGGAATTGGAAGGCTTCCGTAGCTCAGTTGGTTAGAGCGTCGTACTAATACTTCATTCCGAGTATCCGGTAATGCGAAGGTCTCAGGTTCAAGCCCTGGCGGGAGCAATCCCAATGCCCTCCAGTTCGTATTTTTGCCATCTGAGGCCAATTTAGGGGTGGCCATATCTTACTAGGGTTTCTCTCCTACATACATACGTCCAATATATACCTAGGTAGGTAGGACTTGCTTCCTAAGTACTAACTTAGGCATAGGTTTGCTGCTATCAAAAAAGGAAAGAGAGAAACAACATACGTAATGCAACTTCTCGGTTGTGCACTTGCCTCTTTCTTTCTTTCTTTCTTCTTGCAGGATGAGGCAGGAGCAAAGCAACGGTATATAAAACATACCTCCCTAATATTAGTAGGTACTTACTCTCCCGCCCAACCTGACCGTCGTCCTCTGTTTCTTTCGACTCAACTTTTTATCTCTCACACTACTCATTCTATCTCCATTCTTGATAGCACACCAGCATCTAATTCTCCATCAACCAAGCTGACAAGCATCTATCTTCATCATGATTCATAACTTCACTCTTCCAATCCGCTCTCGCCCGTTCTCAACTGAAGACGCGCCAGGCTCTTATGACATCAAGACGATGTCTAACGCACAGCTGAATGATCTCAAGATTCATAAGAGAGGTCCCAGCCCCCGAAAAAAACTTGAAAATCTGGAGCATCTGGAGAACATCAGACCAGCAGCATCTTAGGGAGATGCCTTATCGAAACATGGAGAACTTCTGTCTGAGGTTGAAGAAGATGTGTTCCCGTGGAAACCAAAGACTTCCAGACAAGGTGCTTTTCTTCAGAACGGAGTCCTCATGCCAGTGGGCCCCCGCGATCACCTTCGAGAGGAAGCACAACTGAGCAACGCATCTGATGACCAAGTTCGCAAATCATCGACGTCTGAGATTATTGCAGACCAGACCTCTATCCTCCAAATGGTACAAAACGATCTGAGGCGCATGAGGTCTCAAACACCCTCCCCGGTGTCCAGACGCGGAGGCCCCAGGAGCATATCTTCATCGTACCCAGAGCAAGGTATCGACTCTACCGGCGCCCCATCACCCGACTCGGACTCTCGCAACCCCAAGTTGGACCTGGGCGATTTGACCAAGTACAGTCGCACCAACGATCATCTATCTGGCTTGCGGTCTTCATCGAGCTCTTCTGGTGGCGTGAGGATTATGAGTCGAGGAAGTACCCATAAAACACTAGTAGATGCGGCCGCTGCTTTCGGGCATTTACAACGCCAACCCACCCCCTCCTATCATCGCTTTGAGGTCGTGTCAAGTTCTGAAGACCTGCCGTCAAATGCTTTTGCTCCACAAAATAGCATGGCCAGCCAGACTTCCTTGGAAGACAATATTGAGGTTTCGGACACATACCCACTAACAAGAGTGAAAGCAAATACCCAGTTCGACGGTCCCATAGAAAAGCACTCAACAGAAAGGCTTCCACCAGACAGCCCTAGTCCGTCAATCAAGCCACCACAATTGAAGAGAGAAATGAAGAGAAAGGCTTCCGGCATCTCTCTTCGAAGCCTAACAGCAGGCGTAAAAAGGTCCCGCGTCGAGTTTGAGAAGCTGGCGCAGAACGTTTGCCACAAAAGCCGCTACAAGCTTCGCCAGGCTTGTCAGAATATCAAGCGTCAACATAGGAAACAAAAGAAACAATACGCGGCCTGGAAGGCACTCCGACGCAAACTTGAGCCAGGGGATGCCATCAAGGGCAAGCATGAGAAAGGGTTTGCGTCGTTCTCGATCGAAAAAAGCCGGCACGGGACTGAATCTTGGTGGAAAGCTGGCGTAGACAAATTTCACGCTCCCAAGTGGATGCACTTTGGGCAATAAACCAGTGTCGTCGACACATTACTATTGTGCCTTTGTTATGGAGTAGTAGTATGCTGGAAGGTTTGTTTAGTTTAGTATCAAAATCATTAGCAAGAAAAATAGGTTGCACATTCTCTAATGAATGAGTTTGGCCGACTGATCGATCGTAAAGAGCGCCTGTGATTGAGATTTATTCGAACCAACACTACTAAATTATCCTACAACATATATCGAAAGAGAACTGCTGCTGACTTTCGCCTCCCGGCACCAACCAGACCTTCTTCCTCTACTTCATCACCTCCTTCTAGACGCTCGTTCTCAGCCCGATCAAACTTGCGATTCTGGTACTTGAGGTAAAGGCGAAGAGCATACGCCAGGATGGAAACAAGGAGCATAGCCACTGCACAAGTGCTCATTCCAGGCGCATAATAAGGAGCATCCCGGTCTGGATACAGTCTAGTGCCCACGAGAGGACCACACTGGCCGATGAGTTGGAGGAGAACAAAGCCACCGCCCTGGCGGCTCTGACTGGCCTGGTTGTTGATGCTCCATGTGATGATTAGAGTAACAACATTGAAGAAGCCTATCGCAGCAGGGTAGACAGCCATATAACGGATGAAGTCAGGTAGATTAAGGGGCTTGGCTAACGCAAGGATGGCGTAGCCGCTGGAGGAGGCGAGGGCGTGGAAGATTAGAGGGACAGTTCGTGTGCGCAGACGATCTGACATATGCGCTGTGAAGAGGACAATGACGAAGGCCGCTAAGTACGGAGGGGCGCTGAGGGCCTGAGAGGTGAGAGTATCATGGCCCATCTCGGTAAGGATCTTGGGGAGGAAGACGGGGAGGGATGAGTAAGCCATGTTGGTGAGGAAGAACATGGTGGCAGTAATCCAAGCGACGGGGTCACGGAATATGGCTAGAACGTCGCGGCCTCTCAGACCAGAGGAAGGTTTGGTGTTTGTAGATGAAGACTGCTCGCTGCGAAGGCGTAGACGAGCAACCTTCTTCTCACGCTTGGTTAGATAGGGGGCTGTTTGGGGAGAGTCAGGGATGACGTTCCAAGCAACTACGGATGCGATGACAGAGGGGAAACCCTCGATGATAAAGAGCAGACGCCAAGGGGCGATAGGGCCGAGTTCAGCAAACTTGACAATCAGCCATGCGAGCGTTGAAGCAAACGCTGTGGCCAGGGGGGCAGCTATAATAAGTGTAAGTGTAAGTAAAGTAGACTTTGATCCGGGTGACTGATGAAAAGCGGCGGCCTACCAGATATGAAAATAGCAGTCCGAAATGCAAGTTCTTCTCGTTTGAAGAAGAAACTCAGGTAAAATGGAATACCTGTAAACCCAGCCTCTCCTATTCCGAGGACAGCGCGCAGTGCAATTAGCACGGGATAAGACGTAGCCACAGCCTGCAGAGAAGCCATGAGACCCCAGGTCAAGACAACCATGGATACGAAGATATGTGCGGGGATGAGCTTCCACAGGAGCGACATCCATTCAAAGGCGATATACGTAATGTAGAATGCCGTGAGAGCCCATTGGTACCATTCGTCACGAGGTGGATCAGACTGAAGGTCTTGATCCATGCCTGCTATACGAGCATTACCAATATCTAGGTAGGTCATAGTTAGCTCCAATCTGCGAATGGTAACGAAAAAGAGCATCCGTACTGGATCTGTCAACGAAGCTCAGCATGTAAAGCAGAGCTACGAATAATACTAGCTTACGATCGAACTTCCTCCGGACCGCTTGTTCTTCATCCGGTGTATACAGCTGGTAGCTCGCCATAGAACCAGGACTTCCTGAGCGCTCTGCTACAAGGGGATGATCCGCATCCTCGTCGGCGGCTTCGGCATCCCATATGGCACTGCTATTTCGATCTCTACTTGTATCCCTCTCGTGTAGCTCGTATATATCGCTCGCGCTGCCAACGGCTGACCGAAGATCCTCATCGTCGCTATCGTCAAGGTCAAGCGACGGCTCTGCGCCGGTCTGCGCAAACGCCTCGACCGACGCGCTGGGACGGAGTTGGGGTCGCGGAAGGGCCATTTTGGAGCTGATGAGAGACCAAAGGGTTGAAGGTGACGGAGACCCTTAAGGGGTGGAGATCGAACTTGATTTCGGGGTTCGAGGGGTTGGCCGAGACTTGGGATTGTAGAGGTCTCGCAGTCGCAATGGCTTTGGCTTTGGCTTTGGAAGGCCAGTCAGTCAGTCAGTCAGTTGGAGACCATCAGGGACCCCAGTTAATCGATATCATAAGTTTCATTCTCGTTTGACGTAAGCAGGCAGATCGCACAGTGTAAGATCGATTAGTTAAATAAATGGTGGGTGTGTGTAGTTAAATTATAGTTTTATGGTTTTGATGATTGATGGGCTTGATCAAGTTGCAAGCTGACTCGCTTACACGTGATGTGCACCAACTCCTTACATGAATGACTATCATAATGATAAGGAGCTTTAACCTCATCTCGCAACTGTCAACTTGACCCATACAGGTTACATTCCATCGTTGTTTCCACATCACCCAGTGCATATATTTATAGCCACGGGGTTACATATTGTACATATCTAAAGCAATTTCCCACTGATATTTCTTCATCGTAACCATCCATCATAAACATTACAACTTATGAAGTTCAACCTCGGCCCACATATTTGGCAACCACCCCTGTCACAAAATACCATTAAATACCAAGGATATCCAAACAAAAGAAATTTCTATCGTCGAGATTCAACAGGAATGCATCACCAACTCATTTATTTCATGCCTCGCTGTCCGTTTCCTTTTAATGGTGAGCCCCCTTGGCATGAGACGGCTTCCTGAAAAGCCTCTTCAGCCCTTCAGCCACTGAATGACTTCGGCCAATTCGTTGCTTGGGATGTTTTCCTCTATCGGGTGCCTGACCATCACTGTGCTGCGTAAATACACTAGCCTGCCGGCTTTCCGTTGTGTCAGAAGCTGGTTGTGCTGTTCGTATCTTCACTTCACGTGCTATGTCTTGGGGCGCGCTTGATCCCGAATTGACACCCAGACCATAGCCTGAGGCAAGAGATGGTTTAGGTTCCAGTACCAATTCTTTCTGTAATTCCTGCAAAGAGCTCGGTACCTCATATCGGTACGGCATGGAAAATCCCCTGGTGTGAGTTCTCGATGACGCACTCTCTTCTGGTGCTGTTTGTGGCCTTTTCTGTAAGCCTCCTCCTTGCACAGATCGAGGCTTTGGCGGCGTAGGTGGACGACGGGGAGTCTTAATTTCTGGTTCTGGCGGCAGCGGCACACTTGATATCCGTATGTTTTTCGGTATGCTTCTCGGAAGACGGGATTTTGGTGATTTTTGTACAAGTAGCCGGATTTGGGGGCTTCCAGGAGGCGTCTTCAAAATAGGATCGGGTGTCTTCTGACGAGCTGACGTTGGTGGTGTAACACTTGGTGCTGGATTTGACGCCAACTCTTTTGCTGCCTTTTTCGTATTAATTTCTAGTGGTGGCGCATGCTTGACTTGCGGCTGAGGTGGTGTGAAGGGTGACTGTTGTTCGGAAACCGTATCGCCAGCTTCATGCAATACACCAGAGCTTGGTTGCTCTACGCGAGCTGGATTCGGTGATACTAACAATAGTGGAGCACGTGGCACTATCTCTTCAAACTTGGGCATCGCTGAACCAAATATCTGCGGCTGTGGGGAGTATTCTGAAGTCGGTGACGGTGTTCGAGGAGGGACAAGCTCTTTGGGCAAATTCAGATGGGATCCCAGCCGGTCGTTTGAATACATGAGCGATGTGACTAGCGGAAATGCACCATCTTCGTTTTGAAATGTGCTCGATCCAGATGATTCCAGTGGTGAATCCGATGACAACGGCCAAGTTGGTTCTGGAGGTTTGATCTCCTCTGTTTTGCTAGGGAGATTTGACCTGCCGGATTCTTGATCAAACCCTTCCATAGGAGCTAAGGAAGGTGAGAAAGGCGGTATGAAGCTTTCGGGTCTATATGTAGTCGGAGCTGGTAGCTGTCGTTGTGAAACCTTGGGTGTTGGGGGCGTCGATGATCTTGATGGGAGAAGCTCGTTTGGCTCGAGCGGTTGCACGATGTCTGGTACCTCCTCTCTTATAGGACTCTGTACTGATGGTTGGGTCTTAATAAACTCCTCAGGTTCGGTTTGGGAATTTCCATATTCGGAATATAGCCCCGATGCTGTTGAAGTTGAATATCGTGTGTTATCAGAATGAAGAAGCGGTATTTCAACACTTGGTGTGCCCAACCCTAATCCATCGTCGGATGATTCTTTTTGGGACCATACTGAAGCTGCTGTAGATATAGATGTCCTTTTCGGGTCAAGATCCCGAGGCCGGAGGGGCGCATCGATGTCTGGAGTCACTTGTCGTTGCATAGGATTAGGAGATCCGGCTTGAGACCAAATAGTTGACGTTGTCAAAATGGACGCCCTGTTGGGATCGGGCTGAGGCTGGAGAGGTATATCGATATCTGAAAATTCATGTGAAAGTGGTCGTGGAGTAGCAGCACCATCAGACTCTCCCAAAACGCCATTTAAGACGGTGAGAGCTTCTTCTTCTTCTTCGTCTTCGTCGCGATCGTTGTCCTCATCGTACTCAGATGGCGAGTCGGAGAATCCTTCCGAGGCCTCCTTTGTCCGACGATTGCGCACCGTTGTTTGTGCTGCATCTCTTATCTGCTCATAGCCAACTTCTTTTTCTTCCTCATTACTCTTGCCAGGGACTTCTCTCACATCGTCACCGCAGACGACGACATACCATCTAACAGGCTCCCCCTTCTGCAATTCATTCCTCAATTTCACGACCCAACCATCCCGACCAGCCATTTTGTCGTAGTAAATGGCCATCTGACCTGCTACGTCCACACTCAAGTCAACTCTTACCACGAAGTCAGCCACATAAGCATATGGCCTGTATGCCGTCGTCATCTCGTCCGCATCAAATTCCTCGAGCAACTTGACCGGAGACCATGAATGCATGAGAACAGCATCTTCGGCATCAGGTACCCGTGATGCTGGTAGGGCATGGTCGTCATCGACATGATCGAAATGCTTTTGGGCTTTTGAGCTTTTGGCAATGCTGACACTCTTCTGCGTAGGCGTTGTTGGTGGAGAGAGCTCGGGTAAGAAATCGTACTTGGCGTGCAACTGGTCGAGGATACAGTAAGACGACGCCGGCGCAAGAATCCAATTTGGAGCTGCGTCTTCAAGGTCATTGAGGATAACAAAAATGCGGATATCGCGGCGATGCCATCGAAACCCGTGGCATAAGTAAGTCGGCATTTGGCTGTTTAGGGTTTCTGCTGGCGATGAGAGTGACGCCGGGCTGTAAGCGATCGATGATGGAATGAATGAATGATTGGCCGATTGACGACCTCACCCAAAAGTCGCTTGAAATTTGTCTCTCTCTTCCTCTGTCTCTCAAGAAGACAAAGTCGCTTCTAAGCAAGCTTCACAGAGCAGCCTGTGAAGCCTCCAACATGTCGGTCTCAGTGACTGAGATTGACGCGTGGTTGTGGTTGTTTGGAGTAAAAAATCATGGAATGAATGAATTGGATGGAATTGATTGACATGGGCGCGCTTCCGTTCCTTGGGTAGGTAGGCACAGTAAGTTTAGGTTGTGGTGCTTTCTTCGTTAAGTTAGTTCTTACTTGTCTGGGCCATCGTTGCCTACTGGATCTTACCGCATCGTACTTTACTCAGAATAGCACTAGGTTCCTACTATGAAGGTTGGCTCAAGGTACGGGCAGGTACGTCTAACGTCAGAAACCAAGCCCCGAGCCGTCTTCGGAAATCATCGACCCATCTTTAACGGTAGGCACTCTTTCTATTGTCCGCATGCAATTGAAGTGCATGTGAGCCGCTGTTTCCATGCCTTTGGGACTAAGACATTGTCTTGCTTATGCCCGAACAATCAATCGCTCCTGTTATTAAATTATCAAAGGCTCATATTCCATGAACCACGGACTGAATTACATATTGTTAAAAAAAATCTTCAATATTACCTGTATATATAGGTACCTTGCGAAAGGGACCGTTTTTTTTTTTTTTTATGTTGCCTGGTCCCATGCATGCTCTGACGTCGATTCTTGGTATATCCTCCTGAAATCAACTTTGCGTTATAATATATCCAGTAATTCTCAAATACCCGACCTCATTCTGCTGTATATGTCTAGTCATCATCGTCAATATACCTCGTGAATAGTATAAAGCGGCCCCTAATTCTTGAACCCCGTTATATCCAAGCTCACACTGCCTGTATCCTGTAGTCCTTCCATCGTAGCTCCCAAGTCTTGAGCGTCTAACTCAAAATTCATATCCTGCAGAATATTATTAACATCCTCATCTGAAAGATTAAGTTCCATGTTACTGGGCATAGCAGGAACCGCAATTGGATCCTGAGCAACTTCAGTTTGAGGGACCTTCTTTGCCACCATATCCTTAAACTTGCCCAACAAATCGAGGTCGTCAGCTGGCGTAGTTTGTGAGTCAAGAATACGTCGTGCTCGCATCTGTAACATAGTGTCGGTAGGCATAGTTCCGTTCCAGGCAACGTGATCCTCAACATAGCTGATGAGTCCACGCTCCAACTCCCGAGAGCAGAAAACCTCAGCAGGTCTCGCGGCCTCTGATGTGAGCTTCTCGAGGTAGCTGTTCGCAATGGCTGCTGGCAGAGACTTGGCACCCTGGCCCATGGACACCTGAGCATCTGCAGGGAAAGGTTCAAGCGATGCCTTGGGGCAAGCATAAGGCGGCGCAAATCCTGAGCCACCTGACTCAAGTGCCCAGCCGTCGCTCGTGGGCAGACCAGGACCATCTGTCTTGAGGATTCCAACATCTCGCTTAAACCTTTGCAGCCACTCGGCGTTATCCGCAGCAGTCTGGTTCCAAGGATCATCACTATTGCAAGTGTCAGTTATTGGTCGGTTAATCATAACCTTGGTAAACTCACTCATCGTAAAGTATCCAGCGCGCCTGATGCTGCAGCTCGGCGTCGCTGGGGGTGTGTCGGCTTGGGTTGTTGACCGACATGGTACCAGCAACCCATCTCTTCAACTCTTTAGCCAATCGTCGATAGCAGTTGGCATCGTTGAGGAAGTAGGGTCCAGGCCGGTTGAGGCCACTACCCATATCAAATAGGTCATCACACCCCATAAGCACGGGGCAGTCGTTGGAGACCGCCGTGGCATCTGTGGTGGCGGTTCCGCTGACTGTCGAATTGATGCTGGGTTGAAGAGAAAAGGCGGGAGAGCTGTTGCTGGTTGCGGGATGTCGGTTCTTGAAACCTTGGAGCCACGATGTGTTATCTGCCGCGGTTTGATTCCATCCGTCGTCGAATTCATATATAATGATACGGGCCTGTCGTTGAAGGTCCTCGTCGGTAGGTTCCAGGCCCATAGATCGTTGTAAGTTGAGATAGTCCCTCAGTTCACGCTCAAGGCGCGAGTAACTGTGGATCGTCGAGTCGATGGATGAAGGATCCGTTGACCGGCAAATGTGATCTACCACATCTTCGCTTCGTGGCAAGTGTGCACGCCGACGGAAAGCAGCCAGCCAGTTAGTAGAAGATGTTGCGAGGCGGATTAGCCAGTTAGCAATAGGCTCTGATGGATGTGTCGATACTTCTTCCACACGACCAACAATACGACAAGCCTCCTCTTGGAGCTCATCATCCATCGCCGTTAAGCCCAGTAGTCTCTTAGCCTTGACAAACTCGTGGAGCTGTACCTCCATGGGGCACTCCTCGAACAAGTTGTCCTTGCCGTTAATTTTGAGGGATGCCAGCCTGTTTTCAGCGGCACCACGCAAGGGACCGAATTTCGCCTTTTGCTGTAGTGTGTCGGAGCTCATGATGATATCACGAAGCCATGATGGTCTTGTTGCGATGCCCTGTAGAGATAGCAATTCGCTTGCGAAAATAATACGACAACCTTCGACCATCATCTCTTCGTCGTTCGGGAGCCGGCCATATTGGTCCTGATAGTTCCGCATGAAGAAAGCCATTTCCAGTTTAATCAGCTCGTAAGCATTACGAGGTGACTCTGGCGGGGACTTATTGGCTACGTATGGTAACGGGGATGTGCGCTCATAATGAATAAGATCTATTTCAAAAGTTAGATGTTGGCAACTTGTCTACAGGATACTGCAGAGGTCTCATACATGGAGGCATAGAATTCTCGACCATTTCGAGCACAGGGTTGTCGAAACCCCAGTCACCCTTCCAGTCAGCCATGGAATAACCCGTCTTGAAATGCTCTGCCAGATGATCGACACGAATAGTCCATGTATCCATAACGATACCGCAGAAACCACATCGGGACCGAATCTCGGGCGTAGCTACCTTCCACGATTTCATAGACCAATCCTGAAACTTTATGTTATGTACCAGACGCAGGTGCTGGTTAAGGTGATCTTTACGGTAGAAAGTTCGTTCTGCTGGGGTGCGCTCTTGACAGGCGGAATGGTTATGGTTTTCGATATGTGCATCGTCTGGATTGGCTTCGCCGCAAAAAACGCAGGACAATATGCCAGTGTCGGGATTGATGGCCCTTGCGCCTTGAGGAGAACACACCCACCGCTCGAGGGACAAGTGCAGTGATTTTTCGTGTCGCTGCCAGTCATGCTTGGTTCTGAAAGTTTCGGTACAGAATGTACACTGGAAAGTTTTGAGAGGCGGTGCCAAACTTGTCTTTTCCTTGCCAACTTTTGCCGAAGCCCTTCGGCGACGGCGACGGCGACCGTGGTTGTTGAATGGGGCTGAACCAAAAGACCCCCATGAATTACGAGATCCGTGTGAGTAGGCCGATCCGAGAGAGCCGTTACTCGAGTGAGAAGTTCCCAAACTGCTAACTGACGACTGATTGCAAATGGATCTGCTTGAGCCGTCATCTGCATAGCTTAAGCTGAAAGGGCTGTCAAGTCCGGAGGACATTCCAGAGGAAGATGCGGTCACAGCGCGTGCAATAGCGCTGACAGACGCAGGTTCATTCTCAGGGGGCGAGTGTTCCCAACGCTGCAGGGGGTTCATGGCTTCAAGTGCTGGTGTTCCTCGGCGTTGGGGGATATCCATAGGACCTGACCATGAGCTGGTGTAGTGGGGTGATGTCGAGCGAGGGGGCTGGACTTTGCCACGTCGGCGGGCATTGGCAAGCCAATTGGTAATTTGTGTCTTGTTTAAGCCGGTCTGGCGTTGAAGCATCTCCTTCTCCTCGTCGCTAGGATAAGGATGGCGGTTATGAGTCGAAAGCCAGTTCTTAAGAATGCGAACAGACTCTCGAGAGAATCGTGCTCCAATTTTTGGAGGAGGAGCAGCCTTGTTGTTGAATGTCTCTCCCAGATTGCCTAGGTCACTGACCGAGGCGTTGCGGGAAGCGTTGCGCGAGACGTTGCGAGAGGATTGACATGAGTCGTCCTGAGTATCCTCCTGAAGAGTGCTGGAGATCTGGGGACCCGATGATAGGAAAGGGTTGATGTCAAAGGGTGCAACTGAAGAGTTAATGGAATCTGGGGTAACAGCAAAGCTACAGTCGACCTTCAGGGCCACACAGGTTGTACAGTAATCCTTGTACATACCCTCTCGAATCTTTTTGCACGAGAAGCCAGCCATGGTACAGTTGATACAAGGCGACGGAGGCGTGTCCCACTGAAATTGATGGGAGATGTCTTCGGCGGTCGTGGTGAAATCCATTGTTGGGGCGGGCATGCCTGGCAAAGGAAAGTTGTTGTCTGAGAAATGCTGAAGGGCGCAGAAGCTGAAGTCATCTTCACTGACATTCTCAAGGACAAGATCAATGCTCTCGTTGTTGTCAACTGTCAGACCAGCAAAGGCGTTGCCATCTTGGGGCTGCGGAAAGGCGTCAATGGCCTTGTCCCAGTTGACAAACTGCTCCATTTCGTCGAAATTGGCCATGATGCACAAGGATAAGTGCTGATGCGGAGTACAGATGTCAATTCAGGTCAATCGAAAGGCGCGCGTGAGGATGACAACCATGAGTCGAATAGGGAGGTAGGTTTGGGTGTCAGTTAGCCCAGTCCCACTTGAATCGCTTGACAAGTGGAAGCTAAAACGGTACAAAATGATTAAGCCTGAAAATGAAGAGAAAGGACCAAGGCTCATAAGTTGAGGATAGTCCCTGAGTTTTGTTCGAGTTGAAAAAACCAACTAGCCACAACTAACGGTCTGTCTACAGACGACATCGAAAGAGTCAGCCTAGATCAATGCCCCAGAATGTGAACCAAGCCAAAAGTCTGGTGGAGTTGGAGTGTAGAGTGTCGGCCAGCCACACCAACCAGCTAGATGAGTCTAGCCGGATTGCCAAGTCGTGCGCCCTTCAATTGACAGACAAGGATCTTTTTGATCAGTGGACCCACGCACACATGCTGTGGAGTGACTGTGCTTTGGACACTGTAGGATAGTTCTGCGTCCTATGTTTGTGGTAAGTTATGTCTAACTCTGCCCAATCATGGTCACGAAAGGACAGTGTCGACTTGTAATCGTCAAGCTGGGCTGAGCATGTTCTGGGCTCCGCTTCTCGTAGCTCGCAAGGCGTAGCGATCCATGCGGATGCATCTCGCTAAATCCTCAACCGTCAACACCGAGACCGCCTTCAATGAATCTTTCTCTCGGCAATAAGACCTGTTGTATTTTCATGCAGACAGGATTTTCCAAAGGGTCATATTCAACCGAATCGGAGTTGTGACTTTGAAAGAGCCCGACACCGTGCTTCCCCAGAGAATTAGTGTGGGGTTAGGCACGTCCCCAGCTGTTTAGTTATTATCTCTCCACTGCCTTGTGATTGATTGATATGCCTCGTATTATTTTCAAGATGTCGCGAAAGTACTGGAACGTTCCAAGAACCGTTTATCGGAGAGAAAAATAAAGATCATGCTGCTGTGCCTTGTCGGTAAGATTTTAGGATCAGCCACCGACACACAATGTTTTAGTGGGGTAACGAATCGCAGATCACTCGAGATATTTCCCTGCTTGAACGACGTTACGTCTTATCATCTGACGTATTGGTAAGCAGAAAAGGGACGATGTTTTTTGTGTGTTGCGATTGATATGAGCAAGATTTGGAGAAGGTGTGATTGCTATGGTCAAACCTGGGGAAAGGCCGAAAGGGAAGGCGCCATTGGTTTAGGCGAACCTGCCTACACAACGCAGCGGAAATGCAGCGGAAGCGGGTACAGTAGCAGCGACTCACCGCAGCGGAGACTCCGGAGGTGGCCCACTCCGGCAGCGGCACCGGCACCGGCACCGGCACCGGCACAGGTGATCGCGGAGCTAGAGAGAGAGGGTAGTCAAATACTGATGCTGCCGTACTTAAGAGAGAATACGGGATGATACTTGTACATTGGCTCGTCGAGGCTGGGCCGTATCGATCCGTCCAGGCTCGAGAGGCAGCTCTTGTCATACCACCGCATTCACTGCAGATATCCCCTTATCTTTCAATCTTTCTAGATGTCGGGCCGGAGATAAAGATCTTTCCGCAAGTACCGTAGCTTCAACTTTTTAGCTCAATCTGTATCTACGTCAAGACCCGAACTAGCATGCTGAACAAGCATCACTCCAGATAGATATCTTAGATACCTACCTTGTTTCTGGAGATCATACTTACCTAGACTGTAGTAATACGAAAGGTTTCCATCCGGAACACAACAATTCATCAACAATATAGTACGTACTCATGAGCAGCTTGCTTCATGCTACTCACTTTACTCTACTGCCACGCTTCCCACTGTGTGAGGTTACACAAACAGCTGGCGTGTTCGTGCTCAGCTTCTTGCTTTGTATCCAGCGATATCTGCCTTCCTGATCGCATATCGCCCAACTTAGGGCAGACTACATGACAAGAGGTCAAGGATACTATATGAGACGCTTATTCAATTTCTCTTTTTCTGTTCGGCATGTTTCTGTCACTTAATGGCACGCATGGTTGAGGCCATCAACACGACCTGGGGATGAAGTCCAAAGGTTCTCCACTAACATTGGAAGAACAAAGCTCATCCATTAGTGATTACAAATATATGTATTATGCACTCGAGGTTTTCATTTGTTCATATCAATTTCACGGCATCTATGTAGCCAAACTCACTAGCAAGCTTACGGACAACGCTCAAGCTCAACTATCTCAGACAAAAGCCATCTACTCCAACTCTTTATCTAGTCGTAATCACATAATTTTTAATATCTACGCTCTAAGCTACCCGAATGGATCTTACCTCCCATCTCTTGGCGTAGTCAGTTGAGAACGCATCAAGTTGTGGCTTAGTTGGGCCTCTAAGAACACCCTCTCGAAAAGGTGAGGCATCAGGAACTGACTTATAACATTCTTTTTAACACTGTAGTAGATGCAATCAAATATGGGTGTATGTATAAGCGCTCATTGGCACGGTATCACAACAACCTCTCCTCGCCATCTATGTCGTTGCTACCTGAACTTAAGGCCAAGACATTCGATAATAGGACGATCCACAAGCTTCTATCGCAAGAACTTCTGGGCCAGAAATTATAATGCTCTCTATGTTTGACAATAATGCTAAGTATCCTCAAGTCTCAGGTCTTTTTCGTGGTCGACGTCAACTGTTCATTCTTCCCTGTCACAATTCACATTCATTCTGGGACCGCGGTTTCCAATGTTCAAAGGTTCTTTGAGAATAATTGCAACCTTAAAATAATATGCTTCGTTAAAAAAAAATCATCTTGCCCAGGGATTGACTTTTAACAACAACTATTCATGAGATGTCGCGATATCTTCAAGCCTAAGTGCCTCAGATCCTTAACACAGCCCCGGGAGCGATCGACGACTGGCCCCCGTTCTAATGGTTTGCCGTGCCATTCCAGTGCTTTGAAAACTTTCACTTCTTTCAACTCATCAATTCGCTGGCTGTGGCAAAGGCGTTCGCCGCGTTCCTAGGTATAGTGTTACATTGAATGGATCAGCCTTACCGGCAATAGTCACAGCCCATGATTATCTTATCATGGTCACGGGATAGTTCAGGTTATCTGATCAGTCCATTGTCCTAACAATGACCTCGTAAATCTCGTGGTCTTTCGGACTTGGTTAACTTACACGTCAAGTACCCATATAGTGGGCACAGGGGTTTGGACCTTACCATTGCGCCACATAATGGGTTTGTGGTTCAATCCACCTTTGGAGACCCCTTGAGGGACGATTTGAATATCGAAAAGCAGTGAAGTTTTCATGGGGAAAATTCCAATTTTTACACAGGTCATTACCATAACAAATAAATCAAAAGAGGAAGCGGAAAGTGGGCTCAAAGCTGATACTTGATCAAGTTGTCAACTCACAGTCGCTCAACGCGACACCGCATTCTCTTTTTTGGCTCATGTAAACTATCTTGCGATATACACAGCCCGATCCTGTCTATATGTGCATTTTCCATGTCGGTAAACAATGCGCTTTTTAAGAAATAACGTGGTATCGCTGGCTCCAGTCCGTAGTTCTGTGAAGTCCTTCCAATCGCTTTTGAGGTAGAAAAAAGATTGCAGATAAGGCACATATGTCAAACACCATGCCCCTTGACAGCAGTGGCTCCAATTCCATGGGTTAAAACCCATCCCAAGAAGCCGTGTATGCTGTGAATTCCAAAAAGCGCCGGCCCTTAACTCGCCTTCCATTCACTAAAGTTTCGCATCCAGTGACGCCTTCCTGACCACCAAGTGTTTCATAAGTCGTTGATGATTCGTCGTGGATTCTCCTCGTTAATCATGTCCAAGTTCTTGTAATTCCCGCTCTTTGGCGGCAAGCATTTCTCGCATCTTGTCCGCTTCCCGTTGCAGAGCAGCTCGGCGCTCAGCCTTTATCTTATCACTGTCAAAGTCGCGTGGCCCAGCACCTGGGGTGTTGTCCCGGTTGGAAAAAGCACTGGGGCTAGGAGCTGATGCAATGGTACTGCCAGGTGATCGTATGGGGGGTAAAGAATAGTCGCCGTCGTCGCTTCCTGCTCCTGTGTTGGGAGGAGTACTAGCTGACGTTGAGGGGTTCAGTATCGATTTGATATTAATCGAAGAAATTCGTTTGGAGCTCTCTTGTCCAGTTTCTTGTGATGCAAGTGCTTCGCTTTCGGTAGTAGAGAATGATCGTTTTCGAGTGGGTGAAAGAAACGAGCCAGGGGATAGAGATGTCTTCCTATCGTTATTTGATGACATTGACGCCATGGGAGCCAGTCGATTGTCGTCATTCAAGGAGCCTGTGAAGTGACGTAGGTTATTTGATTGGTGATACGCGGCGAGATCAGACGTCGAAGGCAATGGCGATATCGTCCTGCCAGTAGGTCGGATAACTGGTTGGGGCTCGATCGTAAGCGGATGATCTGGGCGACGGCGAAGACCCAGGTTGACTGATCCATCCTCGTTCATTGACCCTCTCTCTGCACCGGGGTCATATTGACTCTGCAAATCCGCTGACTCCATTGCATCCTCCATTTCTTCATCTTGTGAAGCGGGAATAATTCGTTTTCGTCTTTTGATGGTTGATTTCTTCATAGTTATTGGCCGGTGGACGCCATGGAGCTTATAATACAGACCTAGGATCGTTAATAATCACCAATCAAAGCACTAAAAGATCTATCCTTACCACAAGCATTGCAGATAGTGTGACCGCTCTCATCACGCCTCCAAAGAGGTGTGATGGTAGTGTCACAATTTTGACACGCAATCACAACCGTGGCATTCGAATTTTGTTGACTTTGCATGGCATTGACATCCAAAGGAACTGGCTCTGCCTTTGCGTTCTCAGTTCGACTTTGACAACTTTGTCGCTTTTGTGTCCCACTGAGGTTGGCGCTTTTGGAAACACGGTTGTTGTAAGCCGGGCATCCATTGCAACCCTCTGCGCCACCCGTGCCATTGCAACGGCCACCGCCGGGGCAAGTTCCTCCAGGAGTTTGATCGGCGGATACGTATGTCGCATTTGACGTAGATCTTAAGGCTGTATCTGCCGGGGGCTTGGGAGCGGCAGTACGAGGAGGGTCTGCAGGGACAACATTTGGTGGTCGTTTGAGACTGGTTGGGCGAGAAGCGTTTCTAGCTTTTAGGTAGAGGCCACAAGCATTGCAGATAGTGGCACCCTGAGGCGATCTCCTCCACAAAGGCGTTCGAGTAGTTCCGCAGTTACTACATGACATGAGCAACGAGGTAATGATAGAAGCAGTAATATCAGAACTCACCTGCAGACTTGTCCTTGGCTACCACCAGGAGGTGGGCTTGCTTTTGCGCCGTGATCTGGTCCAGGGCTCCGTTTTGGCATGATGCCTGGGGCTAGACTTGTCTTGGGACCAGATGGACTTCCACTCAATCTATGTTGGTGATCGCGATTGTCTTGGCCAGTAGGGAGTCTGGTTCGTTCCTGAGGAGGGGCAGCTGGGGTGTCGCTTGGTTTCGAAGACATTGGCCTTGATGGCAGCGCAGTTCGCGCCGAACTTGCCTCACGCTGATGGCTATACAGCGCCGCTGGTTGGGTTTCTTGGCTCATGCCCGTAAGTAGGCGAATCGTGTAGATTTACTGGTGGTGTTGAATGAAAGGTGACGGGTTAGTTACAGATTGGAGATTGTAACATGCATCGGCGATAAGATCGATTGTTGAAATGTCGGAAGGTTGATTGATTTCAATGTTGCACAAGTCGAAGATGAGTAAGATAGAAATTTGGTAACACGGGAGAGAAAGTCCTTTACACGACTCGTAATCGGCTGCCGCGGATTGATAAGTGGTTTCGAACCGGCCGAGGCAGGAGGCGAATCCGGAGGGAGGTCGGAGCCGGGTTGCGTAACTTCAAGTTCGCAGGCACCGAAGCGAACCAAACAAAGATACGACTGTCTTGGCCTGGTGCGAGATGTAAGCTAGGAGCCCGAGAAGGTACCTGGCAAGAAGCCTGGTCAACAGTCAAGCAATATGTATCGTCAAGATGCCAGTTCACTGGTGGGCAGATGAGTCGAACAAGTCGCCAGGGTACAAAGAGACGTAGATTCGGAGGCAGGTGACCTAGTAAACAGGGCCAATCGAAGATTGGATCGAGTTTGATCGAACGGGAAGCCAGGTATTGGTCAGACGACAGGTGTCAGAGAGTGACGCGACAGCGACCGGATACTTGGGACCGGCGCAACTGCAGGGCCGAGAGGGCCAAAGAAGAAGGTTGAGGAGTCGAGAAGAGCAGCGCGGGGGAGACAAAGAGACAAGGACGTCTGGAACGTGTAGTAGAGAGAGCAAAGGGAATAACCAAGACGGGAGATAAGAAAGATTATCAACCAAGCCAAAAGGCGGGTGTAGGTGCAAGGGTGATGAATCTGTGACTACCTAGGCACGCAATGACAGATAGGTGTTGGTAAGACAACAAAAGGCGGCGCAAAATGAAGTACAGCGACAGGACGGAACACGCCTTGTCTCGTTCTTGGGGCAAGGTCTAATAATTGAAGGTAGTGCTTGACGAATAGCAGGGGAGGTCTTCGTCGATGGGTTAAGGCTTAGGCACCACCAGCCTGGTGGTACAGTACGGTGGATGGTGAATTGGTGACCAAGTAAGGCAAAGGCCAAGACCAGGGTGTTAATGTCTGTGTGTGCGCGCGTGAGATACGGATACCGGAGATCGACAACCAGCGAGGCAATGAGACGGCAGATGGCGGTGGAGGTCTGAGGAAGAGACGGTGACCCCGGGAGAAGGGTATCCGAGACCGAGAGAGGACAAGGTGAGGGGAAGGTGAATGAAGGTGAGGATGGAAGGCAAGCAAAGAGAAGTGTATGTAGCATGCAGTGTCTAGGACTGGGTGGTTGAGATTGAGACACACAAGACAAGAGAAAATGGAGGGCAAAGAAGGTTGAGCAGAATAAGGTGATTGAGGATCAGGCAAGGTCAATGGATGAACCAATGGGGCTGGGGCTTGTGTTTGGATCTGGATTTGCTTGCCTTATTGCTTGCTTGCTTGCTCTTCTACCTTGCTTGCCTTGTCTACCGATCAGATTGTTTGGTATTAGTTATGGTGGATTGGAGACTGGTTATCGGGTCTCGGGAGCTGGCGTTGCATTGCATAAGCCAAATGGGGCCAACAACAGAGACTGACTGATTGACTTTGTTTTCTCTTCTCTTCTTTTTGTTGCCCCTCAATGGCAGTCCAGCCCCAATCTGATTTGGCCCTCAGATAAGAGGGGAGTGACGTGCAAAAGCGAATGCAAGACGAGACACAATACCTACCTACCTCGACACATGATGCGATTTCACGGGGAATCGGCCCCAGCATGGAACGACCTCCACCAGCGGGTTGGGGTTAAAACAACCGGCTTGATCTAGCCACTCTCATCCTATTTCTAGTGTCTCTCTTACGTAGTAGTAGCTCTCGACGAGATGCCGTTTCCGAAAGCCTCCAAATCGATATTGACACCTGTTCGTATTTCTCACGTGAGAAGATCTTGCTTCACTAATTTGCGCCTCTCTTCTCCATGGAGATCTCGTCAGCCCAGAAAACATGCAAAAAAGGACCCTTCCCAACGTGTCGTCACCAGTGGAGGGACCAAAGACAGGCCCTTAAATTAAGTCGTCCTAGCAGGCCCCTCTCCCTCACCGCGGCTCTGTCAACTTTTGCCAATTCGCCCCTGAAATGCGTCGGATTACATTAACTCTCCCCTGATTGGCTCAGCTAATACGGAGAAATTCCTCTTCGTTTCTTGGCGCCGCTGGTCGGCTTTTTGCGCAGGGGTCGCCGTGGTGGTTCCCAGAGTGCCCTGACCGACTTCAGATCCAGCCCACGCTAAGCCGAGATCGGGCCCTCTTTTTTGTTCTTTCCCTTCCATTCTTATCAGCCGAGGCATCTTGTCGCTCACGGTTTTGTATTCTTATCTTATCTTATCCTATCTTATCTTATACGCGGTGCAAACGCGAGGCTAGGTTATCGATCGATTGGCAGCTTGATCTCGACCAACAATTGTCGCCATTTGGTGGTCACGTCACTCGGCAGCAGTCTATTACTCTTATTACAGACAACATCGCTATCATCTCAAATCTTTTTATCATGGCGTCAGAGTTTGGAAGCTCTCCAAAGAGAGAGCCAACTCCAACCCTCCCTTTGTCCTCGATTCCTCAAAAGCGCACCCTTGAAGAAGGTCGTCACAGTCCTGTCGTTCCCTCGCCATTGAATCCCGAAATCAAGCCTTCCGACTCCCTGGCACCCGAAGATGCTGCACTAAACGCTCGATCCAAGTCAGCGCGCACAAAGAAGGACACGCTCAAGAAACGTGAATCGAAAGGTGTGGAAAGTGCTCGCGCAACACCCGATCCCAAACCAAAGTCGAAACAACAAAAGAAGCAGAGTGAATCCGGTCCACTACGATATAAGCTTGCGCCCCCTAAATTATCCGACTTTGACTCCCCTCGAGGTCCTGTCATGACGGCACATCATGAGATCACAATACCCAACGGCCAAACGGTAGAGTTCTTTGAAACATCGGATCAGTAAGCCAAGCCAATGTCCATCAGTTACACATGATGCTAAATTTTCCAAGTGTCTCAAACAAAAAGAGCTTTCGCTATACACACTGTATCGCCGACCCTCTCTTCCCCTCCATGATCTACTATCGCGGTACAGAACCAGAACCATATGGCCCCCACATGAGCTTTGAGGACTCAGCGGGACATGTCTACTTTGACAAGTCAGCTCGTCAATTGACAACCGACAAAGGATTCCGTATGGCACGGGCAAATGTAGCTGTAAGAGAAGGCAGATGGTACTGGGAATGCAAAATCACACAAGGAGTCCGACCACCTAAAGATGGCGAGTCCAAGCCGGAAGGGGGGCAGCATGTGCGCATGGGCTGGGCGAGACGAGAAGCATCACTTGACGCGCCAGTTGGATTTGACGCTTACAGCTATGGCCTCCGCGATGTTGCGGGAGAAAAGGTGCATATGTCGCGACCCAAGGAGTTTTTCCCTGCAGGAGAAGGTGTTCGGGAAGGCGACGTGATCGGTCTCGAAATCCAACTACCATCAGAACATCTGCACCGCAAGATCATGTCTGGGCAGTATAACCCTGTGGTTGACCAAACTGATGAGGAACCTGTGCCCACCGCTGAAGGACATAACATTGTCCGCGATCGCGTTCCCATTCGCTTCAAGGCCCATACTTACTTCGAAAAAATCGAGTACTACCCAGCCAAAGAATTGGAAGATCTCATGAACCCAACAGGGGCAGGCGGGGGTTCCTCAGAAGATCCTAGTCCTAATCACCCAATCCCAAGTCTTCGGACTCTACCTAATTCTTGCATCCGGGTATATAAGAACGGTATCCTCATGGGAACTCCTTTTGAGAATCTCCTTGGCTTCCTCCCACCGGCTTCTCGGCCTCAAACACAGGTTGGTGCCCGCGAAGGTCTCGACGATGGCATGCTGGGATACTACCCTGCTGTGAGTGTCTTCCGTGGAGGCGCTGCGGAGGTCAATTTCGGCCCCGACTTTTGGTATCCTCCCCCAGCCGAGACCGCCGAAGATGGCCCCGATGCAGTGCGATCCGGCAGTACTCGGCTGAGCAAGGTGCACGCTGTGAGTGAGCGTTATTGCGATCAGATTGCGGAGGATGTTGTCTATGATATTATTGATGAGGTTGACTTCTGGTCGCAAGACGGTGGTGGCGCAACAGATCGCCAAGGTGTGAGTGACAAAAGCGAAGCTGTCGCCATGGCTCCAGGACGAGAAGAGATCAAGGAGGTGGTACAGGATGATTAGAGTCCTATTACTGAATCTTCTGTTAACTTGACATTATGCCTAGGTTGGCAGAAAAGGCCTCGAGAACAAAACCTTCTTTCAACATTTTACCAAAAGATACCCACTATGAAAATGCAGAAAATCAAGTTTATTATTCGTATCCTATTCATCACTAGTGAAACCTGGTATCCATACCGCCCCATGCTCATTTCGTCAATCATTCATAACCCATGTCGTGAAAACTGCTCATTTATCATGTGAATATACATGCCAGCTGCCAAGGTCTTGGGTCCTGCCTCAACGACGACGAGGGGGCTCTTCTGGCGAGACTGGCTCGACTACAGCTGGGTCTGGTGATGGTTCAGACAGGGGAGATACGGGTTCTCCAAGTACTGCCCTGTCGGCATTGCGACTCGCCGCCGTCGCCTCTGGGCCAGGGAGAAGAGGGTCATCCGGAAGTTCCTCAATGCGATCACTACCATCGATGGGAGTCTCAGTTGCAGACTTCTCACGCTCAAGTCGCACCTCACGACCTCTCTTATGACAATACCACAACACAAACATCAATACTATTTCTAGTTAGCAACGGGTTGTTGAACAGCTTGGATGACAAGACTTACAGAATAAAGCAACGCTCCATATAACGTTTGTGCCAATGAATGCAGGCCATCGCACTTTCAATGCGTTAACAATGGCCTTGAGCATACCAACAACAGCTCCTGGCTTCGTCACAAGTTCGGTCAAGTTCGATGGCTTAAGTAGATCGATAGCAGCATCCTTAAGGCCCTTTTCTGTATTAGCTTTGAGACCTTGACTCTCTGCTGCAGCTGCCAATATCTCGGGTGCCAAGGACGATGTCAGCTTATCTGGAAGCTGAGTAACAAGCTTCTGGAGGGATGATGGCAGCTTCTCGAAGCCACGGTTGATAGCGCCGTCGCGGTCCTCGACAAGACTTGCGAGGTCGCTGTAGGCTGTTGGTACGCCATTGGCAAGATCCTTGAAGACTTGTGTGAAACGATTTAGGAGATCGGAGGACTCGTTGGAGAGTGAAACAATCTTGTTGTTCTTGGCTTGAAGGTTCAAGCGGTCGAGAACATTACTGAGATCCTGCTCCTCGCGCTCGGCTTCTTTTGGAGCGACATTGTCTTCTGGTTTGAGACCATCTTGTGGTTTCTTGTGTCGTGTGAACAAAGCTGAAAGGCGGCCTGGCTGTTTGTCGTGCTTTTCCTTCTCTTTCTCCTTCTTTTCCTTCTTCTTATTGTCCTTTTTGCTCTTGGGTTCTGTCAGAGACTTGACCGCCTCTATCTCACTTTCAGATGCAGACGAGAGGTCGATCTGAGGAGTGTTGATCCGTGGGGGCAGAGGCGGGGCTGGACCATCGTCTTCCAGGATACTCTGTAGCCAGGCTTCATCGTCACGGTCGAGAACTGGGCTCAGAGGAGGAGTATCGGCGTTGAGGCTGTGCCGAGTGCTTCGCCGCCGGTGTTGATGGCCCGACCCTGAGCCTGATGCATGGTTTGCATCGTTGTTAAAGTCGGGTACACGCCCATGAGATGGATCGACCGAAGATCCAGCTTCGGTCTTTTGTGCGGCCTCCTCCGCGGCCGCGGCTTTCTCCGCCCTGTTCTTCTTGATCTTTTTGTATGTCAAGTATTCCAACATTTTGGTGTTTGGGTTTGTTTTTGCCTGGTTGAGAAGATAGGATATCCAGCAGACGGGGATTAAGCTATTTAACAGCCTTGGACTGAAACAAGAGGCCGCCCAGTTCAAAGAGGAAATGAAGGCGATTTGGGTGTTGGCGCGCGCCTGGAAATTCGCCTTTGTCTTGTCTTGGTGACGAACGATCTACGCGAATCGAGAGCGCACAGCCACATCACATGTGATGTCATGACGCCTGCCCAGCCAGGAGCCCAGAACCTGAGCTGGGGACTGGCTTTGATTCACCCCCACGTAAAGCTAGGTACCTACTGTAGTATTTACGGCCGTCTGATTTGATGATCGACATTCAACTGCCGCCGCATGATACGAATCCGAAATTTATTGGTCAAATCTCTTTAGACAGCATTACCCTTGTGGGGCTCAATCCTGCTACATTAACACCTGAAGGGATAAGACATCGAAATAGATAGGATTTAGGAAATATCTGTGACTTTTTGCAAGACGTCCCGTCTAAAGAGATCACTGCTGTGTGTGGGTGGGTGGGTAGCGACCAGACCTTGATTCAACTTCAGCTGGCATAGCTTAAAAATGCCAATTCATGTTTGATTGACCTTGGGTATCTTGATACTTAATAGGAAAAACAGATTGAGAGAAGAGCGTGTGCAGCTCCATCAGGCATCGTAAATGTCCTCATCGTCACCATCATCTGCTCCTCCTTCATTACGGATAACCTCATCAGCCAGTGTGCTGCGTCGCCAGCCACCGTCATTCCCTCGTCGTCCTCGTTGGAAAGTATCTGTCGACGTTACGGCTCTCTCGCCCGTGAATTTATGGCCTGACCAGTCGGTTGAGCATCGAGGGCATTTATTGTCTCGCCTAGTTCTCCAAAAAGCCTCTTCGCACACCTCGTGTAATCGGAAATTGCAGTCTCCCTCTGCGCATCTCAAGCCAACTGTGACCGGATCCTTACATGCCTCGCAAAACTTGATGCGCTGCCAATCGTGAGGTCCAAGATCAGGGTCATTGTAAGTTTCGACAAGCCAAGGTCGTAGCTCCAGCAACGCTCGTGGTGATAGTGAGTAGAACCCCTCGTTACTCTTCTCGAACCAGCCCCCCTCAACAAGACTTGCCAGTGCAGCCTCTACTTCACTGTGCTTCAGACCTCTGTCCACGGGTGTTTGTGTCTGTGTTTCCGCATCGATCTGACTTTCTCGTCGGTTTGGTCGTGCAAGTTTGATGGCCTGCATCTCGGTGATGGCCATGACTTCCATGCGCGGTGTATTGAACTTTTCAAACATGGCGTCTAGAACTCTCTTGATGAATGAGAGTTCTTCGGGGCTATACGTTGTAGCGAGTTGCGTCTGCGGATCGGAGGCGGTATTGACCAGAGCCCATATTCGACTCTTGGTGATTTGGTGAATAGTACTGCGGATTTCGTAGTCAAACATTGATGCTGCCTCGGAGGCTTTGTCCATGGCCTTTTGAAAGTGTTCTTCGGTAATTTGATCTGTACGTGTTTCGTCCTCGTCGCCGTTCTGATTACCACTGGCGTTGAATATCGCGGCAAGGATAGGACGGGCCTCTTCAAATGTGATCGTTCCTCGAGCCATAATGGCTTGGAGGAAGGCCCTGTCCCCGTGGCTGAACTGGTGATTGTTCATTGTTGACAATGGCCTGGTGATATTTGCGCCCAGGATCAAGCGCTTCGATCGTAGGTCTTGATTCCAAATTCGATGATGTGTAAATACAAAGAAAGCTTAGTAGGTAGCTAATAAGCACTTACCTTAGCTTGAATGGGAAGACGCGTTGGACGCGTGACTTAGCAAAGGTTTAATTGAGTGAATGCACAATCCACGCACTAGTGGCTGTGGTGGCACGCATAAACACCTACCTATGGGTACCTTGCAGTTGGTAGGTATGTATCAGTGTTTGTTGATGTTAATTAATCCTGAAGCCTTCTTTGTTTGGTTTTTTTGGTTTTTTTTTTTTTTTTTAACTAAAACCTCTTGATCTGATTCCAATGACAACCTTTTATGTGTGAAAGACCTGAAGCCCCATCGTACCTGGTAAGGACTAAGTACCTTAGGTTCAAATTGAATATAGGTAGTACCTACCTACTCATAATAGGGTGTTCACCACCAACGCTCCAACCTATTCGCCTTGGATTAACAGGAAAATAAAACCCCATATCTACGAGATAAGATTAGCTGAGAAGCAAAACTAGCACTACAGATTACCAAATCCTGTCAAGTCACTAGCTTAGGGACCGGGCGGTACAACAGTTTGATCTAGGGTGGCCAAGCCAGTGTGCTGACTCAGCTCACCTGCCAATGAATACCTGCTCCTGAGAGCTTTGAGCTTCAAATAAGTTACAGCAACCCCTTCGTCGCTCAAGGCACAGAACGCGTAGACTGGGCCGCAGTTGCTCCAGAACACATAAATCTACTCATGCAGGGGATCTACTGCAAGTAACACGCCGTCCAGCGGGAAAGGGCTTCCGTGCGCAAGTATTTGTTAGTCTACAAAGACGCTGAGCCTTGGGCTGTCCATCAAAGGGCACAGTCATAAAGAATCGATCGATATTTCAACAACAACACGCGAAAGTCGGCGAAACTTGAAGTTACTCAGAGACTGAAATTCCTGCCAAGAGTTAATACGCCCAAGGATTGCGAGGATATTGATTTGCGGCACAGAGTCTCACAATACCCTGGAAGAAGGCATTGCCAGACACTGTGCAATATCATCGGTCGGAATTAGTTTCTAAAACCCCATCGAATACCGACCATGAACGCGGCAGAGCTGAAAGAATTCGACGTCATACGGGTGGCCAGAAGCGATGGCTCAGACACTGGGCCTGGGTACTGGCCAGTGACAGCACCCACTGCCACAGCTACGACCAAGAAGACAAAAGATGCGGCTGCTGCTGAGAAGACACCAAGGACTAAGCCTCAGATGATTCGACTAGCCGAAGGTGACCCAAGATTTACAGAATGGAAAGTTAAACTCGGTATCCTCCTCAAACAAGAGCTATGCCCGAACCCCGATGGTAAGTTCGTTCCTCTATATTTACTATCTGTCAAATATCTAACTCGGACCAAGAGGGAAACCCGTGGCTTGTCAACTTCCCGCGAGGGTACTGGCTGTATGAGAAATCTAAGCATCTTTGGGTTTCAGGGTATCCAATCAAGGTGAAACTTTTTAAGAGTCCACAGGAATTTGCTGTCCATCTGATATGGCTACTCTCAGCGTCCATGGATTACCGAGACTGTTGCTGTGCGCACTGCAACGCTCCAAACCCGATAAAAGGCAGTATCGGTGCTGATGATGGTCTGATCATTACACACGAGCCTCCAAAGGCCGATAAGATCCCGCCCAAGATTACGCCTGTTCCTCTACCCCCAATGCCTGGACAGACACCTCAGAAACCAAACAGCGTTGCACCTAGGCCGGTGTCTACACAATCTACACCGGTTGCTACGGCACAGAACTCGCCGGTACCAACGCCAGTCTCTGCTGCTGTAACTCCTATACAACAACAGATTCAACAGCCGCCTCAAATCCGACCTCAGGAACAAGCTATTCAGCCCCAGCCTCAACAACAGCCCCAGCCACAACCACAACAGCAGCAGCAACCGCAACCGCAACAGATACAATCCCAACCTCAGGGACTGCAACAAGCTCAACAGCAGGCTTCGCCTCTGGCTCAAACGGGACCCCAGCCTATGCAATGGGCACTGAAATCTCGTGATCTATGCAGATCAGGAGAACTAGTCTGGTATCAGAACGGCAATACATGGCGCATCGGAGTCATTGCTTCGACTAATAATAATCACCATGAGGTTATGCCCATCGGCCATGGCATCGTTCAGCAAAACAATGTAACAAAGACAGATGGGGATATGCGGCCCTTTTACGCCTTCACCGTGCCACCTGTCGCTCTCCCTGAGCTGAAGGACAAGGAATACGACGGTGTCGCATGGGAGTCTCTGTTCCAGAGCGCAGCAGACGGAAACAGTCGCGAGATGATCGCCCTTGACGCTTCTAAGATGGCAGCTGTGAAGATTGATTATTCGTACTCACTCTGGACTAAACTATCAGAGGATCCAAACGCTAAGACCGTTACTTACTACGGTTGCTTTTTTGGGGCAGAGCGGGTCGAGATTGGCGACGCAATGCGGCTCAGATCTCTTCCGGCCGACTTGAATGTCCCGGCCGAGACGGGCGTCTTGGGTCTGCGGTTCATCTTCACCACCAAAGACTTTCCGGGCGCTGTTTTCTTCCGCGGCCATATTTACCAGCTCGTATCTGAGGACCAACCTAACATTGTCCGGGATGAACACCTTCCCATTGCGTTACGGAGTGAGAGTCAGTGGCGCCATTCGGTTGGGGCACAGCGCTGGCGCTACGCACTGGTCAGAGAGAACGTTGTGTTCAAGGAGCAGTCGATTAGAGGTCGATTCTACCCGACACACCGTCTCATGCCCATCCTAAACCCGGCCGAGTTCCAGAGCGCCGTTGCTCAGCGCCATGTGGATGACCAGTTCCCCCATCTTAATAACCGTATGGATGGTATGGGGAGATATCTTGGTCGGAAGATCAACCGGCTCGATACCCTTGGTGCTTCGGTGACCCATACAGCTAGGATTAGTCTCGAGTCGTTCATTAGGGAAGGAGACTAACCTCTGGAGTGATGCATGTCCGCATATCCTCTCCAGATACGAATGGAATCACATGTGCCGAGGGAGTAAATAGAGAGTATATAGATCATTCAGTGAATATCCAAGAGAATCAGCATCATAACCCTACTAGTAGTAACTCGCAGACGAATTCTAGAACCACCACCCAAGATAAACCCTTGAAAACTCCCATCACCCATCCCCTGTCTGTCTCGTTTCCAAGACACGCATACGCCTCCCCCCCTCCCCTCTCTTGTCCTCCCGACGAGCCGAAACCACCAGCTTCTCCTCACGATACCAGCGCCACTATGCATCGGCTACACCTGTGCAACGCACACCGCTTTACAGAAAGCACCAGACCATGACACAACCCTCGTCTCTTCCCCAACACAAGCAACACTTGCGTCTACTGCAAGTACCACGACACCTGCAAGAGTAATATAGTTTGGATGAATCATGGATACTACTTGGATAGGTATATCAAATAGGTATGGCTCATGTGTTTGCTGCATTGCTAGGGTTCCTGGATACACTGTGTGAAATGTAGGGGATGTGGTGTGGATATGATGCCATATATGGTGCGAGATAGTAGGGATGAGTTATGAAGCGGGGGGTGGAGTTTGGAGACCTAATATGGACTTCGCATAAGTTCCCGATTGAGTTATTAACTATAATCGGATGGAAGGAGAGGAATGGATATGTGTAGGTGTCACCATGTTTGTCAGATAACATTCATCATGAAGGATTGACGTCTTTCTCATTGATGCAAGGCGAAGATAGGTATCGCTCGCCAACGGAATTGTGTGTATCAAAAGAGAATGAAAACACCACTTCTTCGCTTTCGCCAAATACATAGACCATGTGGCACACATTGTTGTGGTATCCATCCTCCAAAAGCCACGGTCAGCAAAGTAAATGCGCATATTGTTTTGTCAAGACACAAATCCCCTCCTTCAACACTCTTTTACAAATCCACCTGCATTCCCCCTTTCCCCTCTACATCACCTCGCTCCCCTGAATCATAACTCCTCTGTTCGTAAATGCTTGTAAGTGACTGATGGCTGGTAATGCAAAATCATGGAGGTGCGCTTGAATGGAATGATCCAGATCGTGATGTCATATGCGTCGGTTAATAAGAATTTGTCATCTCTATCTTGTGAAAAAACCAGGAGGGCTTCGTGTCGGATACTATTGTGACCCCGTGGCCAAGGGCGGATGGACCGTGCAACGTGTGACCGAGTAGAAGTAAAATAAACTGCGACTAAGGAACGATAGCGGACAATCTTCCGACTCATTGGGTTGAAATGGGATGAGAAATCCTCCGGTAACCGTTCCTCGCTCTCGCCGTTCGAATGTCGTTGTGTGCGTGTGTGTATGAAATGATAAGGAAATAACCTCCGCTTTTCGTCCCCGACTCCCGAGTTCATGGGCGCTTATTGTTTATGCGAGTTATGCCACTTTTAGATTCTCAAACCGCTCCTGTAACCTCTTCAATACCTCCGGATCTGGTTCAGGTTCAACTTTGCGAGGTTTGACACGAGGCGATTGGTCTGTTTTCTCCGAGCCACACTTTGTGCACTGGGTTCCATTTTCGGCACCGGTTGGGAATATTGTCTTGCACTCCTTGCACTGATAGTGTGGGACACTATTAGGGCCGAATTCGTCACCAGGATAGCCGTATGGATATTTCTCCTTCTTGGGCCTGTCATTTGTTTAGCAGAAAATTTGATGGTCATCGTTGGGTAAACATACGGGTCTCGGGGACAGTCGGTGCAGCGAACGTGGCCGCACTTTTCACAAGTCTTGTTACCACAGATGAAGAGGGTTGAGCATTCGTGACAGGTCCTTCGAACACGCTGACGAGGCTTCTTGTGAACCAAATCCTGACCACCAGTCTTGCTAGGTCGAGTAAGGACGATCTTCTTCTCGTCAAAAGCGTAAGAGTAGTCCGGGATAATGGGGGCGTTTTCCTTGTTGGCTTTGATGATGGCGGCTCGTCGCTCACGGCTGGCTATGATCTCGGCCTCGCTTCGCTTGGGAGGGTAACGGGTGCACTTGGTGCAACGAGCATGCTGGCAGTTGGGGCACTCCTTGGCAGATGAAAAGGTGGCGTTGCACTTGTGGCAGGTTCGTCGTACGCGCATACGGATCGGCTTGTCAATGCGGAGAACGGTGTCGTCGGGAGATCCAGACTGGAGTTCGGAAACGTTGATATCAAGACCATAGCGTTCACCCAGTTTCTTAGCACGCTCTTCAATCAGCTGACTCCTAGTCATCTTAGAGACGCCCTCCAAGCCTTCATATTTAGCCCTGGCTTCCGCCTTCCTGTTCTCCGGGACAGGAGGTTGACTGTAGAGTTGTTAGTTATAGGATACACAAGAATTGATCCATCCGAAGCTCAAAAAAATAGTGATATCTGTTGAGTAACATGTCTCTTTGACAGCATCTCATCACAATAAATCGTACCTCGTCTGGGGAGTCTCCTCCGACTTGGCTGGAGCGGTTGGCTGGCTGGTCGAAAGAGTGGACTGACGCTTGGAAGCGGATGAGGAGCCCTCTCTCTTGAGAAAGGTTTTGGTACGAGTAAGAAGCTTGCTGAAACCCCTCTCCTTCTTCTCCTCTCTACGGGACGAGGGCCCGGCTTGGGAAGGAGAGCTCATATTGAATAATTTGGTTTAACAGAGTTGATGTTCGTTGGCTGTTGTTGATATGTGTGATAGAGTGTAATGAGAATTGAGTGGGGACAATCTATCGAGAATTTATCGTTCCTCTAGATGATTGTCTATATGCAGGAGGCGATTATGACCAGTGAAGATTGACGAAAGTGTTTGCGATGGTTCGTTAAAGTCCAGAGCGTTGATGGTATTTGTGCAATCGGTGGGTCCGAAAGTTATCGGACGACAGTCCCGTTGAGAAACGTCGAGCGAATTAGTTTGAATAGCCCAGTCCGTATATCGATGTGAGAGTCGAGAGTTTATAAGCCTCTCATGACGCAGTAGATCTGCGATGAGAAACTATACGATGGCTGGATCGAATTGTCGTTATTGGTTTTTTTTTTCTTCTTTTTTCTTTATTAAAGAAGAGGAGGGAAGAGGGACGGGAGAGAGTAGAGAGTTGGTCGAAGGATGATGGGGGAGGGCGGGCGAACTATACTTAGTCTGGCGGTCCCTAACTTGGACGGGACCTCGTGGATGGCGCTACACTCAACTCTACAGTGCACATCGAGCCAGCCTGGTGGTATTAGTGGGCCCAACCTAGCGGCCCGGCGCTACAAATCCAATGCTAACTTAATGCTGCAGAAGGAGGAACAGCGAATAGAAGGCCTGCCCAGGACAACAAGGATCAAGAAGGGCACCCGACCCAATTGGGTACCGTATCCTTCCATTACGACTTCGTTGCATCCATCCATGCCCATGGAACGTGGAACATGGAATCCCAGTACGGGAAGAAGGGCCTGTCCTGTGGGGGGGGGGGAGTACATAGATGCAGTACCTGACGAAGGGGCGAGGTTGCGAATTGTGGCATGTGGAAATATCAGTTACATGCCTGATGCATCCATACAAACGGACTTAGGTCATGAAATTAGTAGCAACAGAGCGAAGACAACACACCAGCAGCCCAGACCCGACAGGGCGGGTGGGAGG